>CAHIKZ030002191.1:242500-260000 GCA_903632075.3 Acanthosepion pharaonis
GTGATTGGTGAAGCCAACCGTAAATACTGATTTATGTTACTGCTTTAATTGAATGTTTATTACATTTTGTTATCTGATCATGGACGCAAAGCATTTATGAGAGATGAAATGTAAAATTACTGCACATCAAATCCTCAATTTTGAGAAAAATCTTTGCTTAGCTCGGGACTACAAAGCGTCTTATACCGCTTTGTAAAATTTCTCTTAGAGGCCCTGATCCATAGAATATGAACTTTTTCGGTTTCATTTTGAATTTTAATCGGTTCTACTCAGTGATTTGTCTTACCACTTGAGAATCAATTAATGTTTTATTCCTTTTCACGAAACATTGCTTTTTCTTCAATATCTCGTCAAAGGTTGCAGCACAACGGATTTTCTCGCCAGAAGATTTGTTTAATCAACGGTAATTATCATCCATTTAAAAACTAGCATTTTTCTTTGATAAATGTCATAATTGATTCGATGATTGATAGAATTCCAGATCTTTGACTCTGGATTCTGCAAATTATCGTAGTTTTAAGTGGAACATGTGACGCCTTCTGGGGTGAAATATCAATATTTTTGGACGACCAAATTTTATCTTTTCAATATGAGCTGCAGAGATTTTAAAATCTACAAAATAAATTTGGCATTTGAAACTCCTGAGATTAAAAATGATAGGTAAATGGTAGCTAAAATATGTTCTTAAGTCATCAAATTCCAAAATTAATCCTAACGTTTGCTTTTAAAAATTGGTTAATACCTCTTATATACTGGAGTATGAGTCGATATTTAAAGATCATGTTTTGGAGTCAACATTTATTCGACTATTATAAGATTAATGAGTATAAGGTGAATTCAGGTGAGTTTTTGGTTGATCACAAATTCAAAATTAAAATAGGTACCAGAGTGGACAGTGTAGTCAACACCGAGTGGCGACAGTCTGATTCATGCTTCAATTGAATATTGCGTTCAAGCAAGCTCTATCCTTGATACTGAGCACTTTTACCCATAAATATAGCATACCCGAAAATTATATTTTTATCATATGTACAGGGTGTGATGGGTAAATTGTCGTCTAAATGACGCAAAAATGAAAATAACACTGACATCTCATTTTAACAGATATATTTACCAAAATTGCACAGAAATATCTTAAAATACTAAAGAGTAAATCTATTCAATCAAATAGACATTGGCTTCAACCAAGGCCTCCAGACGACTTTGGAATCTCCTGCAACTCTTCTGGACGGACTTGTTTAAGTTTGTGAATGCTACTATAATCCTTGCTTTCAATTCATCTTTGGTGTTACAAGGGGTTTTGTTGGTCTCTTGCTCAACTGCACCCCACACATAATAATCAAGGGGGTTGCACTTTGGGGAGTTAGGTGGCCAGATGCAAAGAGTGATGTGGTCATAGAAATTCTCTGACAGCCATGACTGAGATCTCTTGCATGTGTGGCATGATTCAGGGTCCTGTTGCAAGACATGGGTTCTTCAAGCAATCACCCTCTTGGCCTAGGGCAGCACTAATTACTTAAGACACTTTATGTAGGCCTCCATGTTGAGTCTGAGGTCCTATGGGAAGATGAATGAAGGCATAACGTCGCCATTACTAGTGATCACTCCAAACACCTTCGTAATCACCATTAGACTCATCCAACTCTTTCCGAAATATCTGCACCGTCTTCAGATTGACACCAAAACACTCTGAAATTTTCGTATTCCGGCGCGAATGCCAAACAGTAAAGCATGCCATTTCCAAATATCTGGCGGAGTGAATTGCGTCATGAGGTACTTTTTCTCACAGATGATGCCCAACTGACCCTACTATACTGGGCAGTCGCAGTCGCATCTCTCTCTCTCTCTCTCTCTCTTTCTCTCTCTCTTTATCCCTTTATATATATATATATATATATATATATATATGTATATATATATGTATGTGCGTATGTGTGTGTAAAATATATATATATATGTGTATGCGTGTATGTGTGTGTAATATATTTTATACACACACACACACACATATATATATATATATATATATATATATATATATTAAATATAAATATATATATTCGTTAAGTATATATATATATATTCGTTAAATATAAATATATCGAATAAAAATTCTCTCAGTTAATTGTGTTTATCTAAAAATAAATACCCTTAAATTCACCTTCATCCCGGCCGAGCGCCAACGGCTTAGTGGTAGAATCTCCAATTCTAACACCAATTCAGTCGGGTTTCGATCCTAGCTAGAGGCAACCGGACGTCTAGCCACACTGAATATATATATATATATATATATATATATATATATATATTCGTTAAATCGAATTCAGTTCTCTCGTCACTGTGTGTTTATCTAAAAATAAATAAGCTTATAAATTCATCTTCATCTCTATGTTATAATACAGCGAAACATCCTGAGGATGACTATATATATATATATATATATATATATATATATATTGCACAATGACATTAGTATATCTGTCAAAAATGATAGCATTATTTACACATCGATTGTCACTCCTGTTTGTGATCAGAGAATTTATATACTCCGCTTCGGAAACATTTCTAAAGGTGGTAGGAAAATGGCAGCCGTCTTCAATCCGCGCTTAAAGTAGCTGGTACCTTCTGTTATGCTTTATTTTTGCTAGCGTCAGATTTAGAACCCAAATGGCGTATTGTTGCCATATCTGAACTGGAAAGCTGCTCAATTCTCCTTTTTCAACATTGACAGATTTCAAAATCGTTTATGAGTTATTCTCCAGTTTGCGACCTGTTTCACGCAGACACCACGTCGTAGGCCTGATATCGATTCTGCTACTATTTCCCTGGCAAATAATCAAATAAGCACCAGTCTTTACTTCCACCAGACCAAGGCAATTAAGACATGCTATGCTACACACATGAAGTCGAAGATTCCAATCAGAAATACTCCCGCGTGAGTATTTCCTTGCAATTCGAAATACTTTAAGTTAAAAAAAACACTATCTGTCCTTCTTTACCATCATATTTTTTCTACCATTTATTTCTTTCATATCACTCCCCCCCCTCAGTTATCATCCAAATAATTTTAACAGTAGATCTCTTCCTTAGTTTCTGTGTGGCTGCAATTCGCGTGAGCACCTTTACCATTAAAAAAAAAAAAAACTTTTAACACACCATTTCCACTTTTAAATAAGTTGAGGTTGATAGCAGGAGAGATATGTTTGATATACGGGGTTTGTTTAATAGCGTGATGTTTCCGGCAATGAGATTTATATAGAATTTTGGTGTTCAGCATCAGAATTTTTCTTAAGCATTCTTGTAAAACGGAAAAACGTAAAGATGCTGGAAAAACTAAATAAAAAATTAATTAAATTTTATTCCATCGCCAGTAATAATTGTCAGAAAAATACACAGGAGAAACCTCACGGAGTCTTAATAAAAGTTCATATGAACACAAAAGGGACATTAACAAAATAATACGTTAAATGCGTTGGTTACCCACCGAAAGGAGACCACAATTTAGACATGAAAAATGCAACTCTGATCATATGAATTCGGCAAGATAAAAAAAAAAATCTTAAATTCCCAGCATCCCTCATTCGTGTACATGTGTAGTCCGACCAACATAACAAATTTAATCCGATGAGAGTCCTGATCGACGAAACGCGTCACAAGTAAACGTTTTCCACTTTGTCATATAATTTCCCCAATATATATATATATATATATAGGCTGTTCAATCAGCACCCGACGATTGCATCGTGCATGAAACTCAAACTCGGAGTTGTGATAACGTTGAGGGTAAAAAAATGTATATTTATGATTAATATAAATTTTATTTTTTTTTTATACATCGAGTATTATTTTATTACAACCAGCACTCAATGCGCAATATTTTATATATATATATATATGTGTGTGTGTGTGTGTGTGTGTGTGTGTGTGTGTGTGTGTGTGTGTTTTGTTAAAACATATATATTCGTTAGATAAATTATAACCGAATGGATTTTTTAAGGATCGTCTGTAGTTCATTATTTACATTATTCGGACTATTTCCTCATCTTTGTCGCCATATTTATCAGAACGTTTCGGCCGTTGTACGCTCCGACCTTCTTCAGATGGTTGGAATGTCGAACTGAACCTTTTATTTCGCTCACTGGGGTAGATTGTTCTAGTTCCACGTGCCATGTTTGATGGATGTCAGTTATCAGTTATCTCCTGTTAATTTTCCCTCTGAAAGTTCTCCACTGCCTTAACCGTGTATTGAACTCACACTCGTCTGTAGTTATTATTAATAATAATAATAATAATAATATTGCTTTGTTTCTTACATTGCAATATAGTGCAATTATCACTATTAATTATCAAATTATATATATATAAGTAAAGCTAAAGAGCCAGACAAACCTACCTAGGTTTCACCCACGCGGATCATCAGGACAATCTGGCTAAAGAGGTAATATGAGAACAGAAAATATATACATGAAAAAATATATATATATTCTGTTCTTATATTACCTCTTTAGCCAGTTTACCCTGACGATCCGCATAGATTTTAGATTTACTTAGATTTGCTCTATTTAGCGTATTGAGCACTTTGCTTAGTTATTTTTACTTTAATCGTGTCGGAGGTTTTTTTTCTTTGGACTCTGAGCTTGGATTCAGTTCTTAGTTCTTTCTTTTTCTACCCTTTTTTTACCCCTTGGTTTGTTCATTTATGAGCTAAAACACCTAAGGTTTTGCCGGACGAGTATAACTGCTTATATTTATAACATTATTAGTGTTTTATATATATATATATATATATATATATATATATATATATATATATATATATATATATATCAATTGTTAAAAGATTCATATTAAAAATATGAAAAATAAAAAAACCAAATGAAAACTACAGACAAAAGTTCATTTTCTCCATCAAGACATTCATTTCTGTAGTTTACTGCTACCAGCAAGCAGAAATATTTCTCCTCCCGATGATGGCCATTTTGGTCGAAACTAGTCGAGGAATCTAAATGAAATAATAATAATAATAAAAACGAAAAAATATTAATCTACAACCCAGTGTGTCTAAAGATTTTAATTTTTAATTTTTTTTATTGTTCAATATATATATATATATATATATATATATATATATATATATATATATATGGATTTTATCTTTTTAATCCAACATATTTTTATTACTTGTCTTTAAGGTGCACTCACTAGTTTAGATTTTTCTCGATACGCATATCTGTTCAGTTTTGTATATGAAACGTAAACAAAGTATTTTTTATACTATTTACATTGTTCGGACTCTTGTTCGCATCTTTATTGTCATATTCACGACGTTTCGGCCGTTGTACACTCCGACCTTCTTCAGGATCTGTCTATATTTATGAAATCAGATATCGTAACTATTTACATTATTTACATTGTTAGGACTGTTGTCCTCATCTTTATTGTCATATTCAGAACGTTTCAGCCGTTGTGAGCTCCGGCCTTCTTCAAGAGATATACGTTGGAATTTCAAACCGAACCTTTCATTTAATCGACGTGGGTAGATTCTTCTAGTTCCATGTAATAGTAATATACACACTTACACACATCATACTCACTCATTTCCTAAGAACCAAATAACACACACACACACACACTAAAAAGAGACACATCCCCTTTCCAGGAACCAATAAAACTGTCAAAATGACCACGGGAATTCAGAGCAACATGAATCCATCCAGGTCTTATCTCAAATAACAACTTAAAAGAGACTGTTTGACCAACACAAGGACTAAAAAAAATTCATGTTAAAAAAAAAAAAAAAAAAAAAAAAAACTACAGACAAAAAAAGTTCATTTTCTCCATCAAGACATTCATTTCTGTAGTTTACTGCTACCAGCAAGCAGAAATTTTTTTCTCCTGATGATGGCCATTTTGGTCGAAACTAGTCGAGGAATCTAAATGAAATAATAAAAAAAACGAAAGAATATTAATATACAACCCAGTGTGTCTGAAGATTTTAATTTTTTATATTTTTTTATTGTTCAATATATATATATATATATATATATATATATATATATATATATATATATATATATATATATATGTATATATGTGTGTATTCTTGTGCCTGTGTTTGTGTGCACGCGCGGTAAGGTAATATTTAATCCAATTTATTACTACTAATCTCTCGATACGGATTGTTGTAATCTGTAATCGACATATTATCTGAATCTTTTTGTTCTGATGAGAGTAATAAGCCATCGCCCGCCACGAGTCGGTTTTGAATGTCTCTTGCGAAATTCGCACTTATGGCTGGTGCCTGTCTTGAGTTTTGAAAAAAAACCCTATAATACGATACTTAATTTGTGTCCTGTATTCTTGGGGAGACACGTGTCAAATAAGTTTGGCCTGCAATAACGGAGGTTATTCGCCCTTAAAGATGTTTTTGAAGAAAAGAAGGTCAATAGAGAAGATTTCCCATTGGCAACAAAAAGATCTTTCCAATGACAGTGATCCGTTTAGATTTGTGAGGGAGGGACCAAGTGAAATATTGACCTGGAGAAAAAAAAGAAAGTGGTAAGCAACGAAGTATTTAAAAACAAGAAAGGATTTTATTTTTTTTGTTTGTTTGTTTAGACAGGAAGATTAAAAAAAAAACAAAGTTTAAAACGAAGAAATAAACAAAAAGCTACTAAATTAGAAATGCGATCCCTAACGCTTAAAATTAATTTAAAAAAATGAAAAATCTTTCTTGAAGCTTTTATTTTAGTTTTAATTTCATGCTCACAGATTAAATTTAATCTTTCTAATAAATCAAATGATTGGTGTATTTCAAAATTTATTTAAATTTACTGGAAGGCGTTTTTCCATGAAATCAATAACATCGCTGATTTTAATTTTAACGCCTTTTTTGTTTTGTTTTGTTTTTTCTTTTGTTTTCTTTTCTTTTCTTTTGTCGCTAATTTTACGGTGGGGTAATGGATAGCGGCTTAAACTGAGCAATCGGAGAGCCGAGTTCGAATCCATTATATTCATTTACGTGCTAATAACCTTGAGAAAGGTATGAATCTTCTTTTTCTCCCCCCACCCACCAGCTATGAGTAAATAGCTGGACACACCGGGTTTTATAGCCTTGGATGGCATCTGGTCTACCGCAGAATGATATGGCAACCTACTATGGGAAAAAATCTGCCTCGTCAGTCATGTATCGAAAGATACATGATCGTCTAATCGAGTATCATGAATGGCAAATAACTGACTGGCGGATTTTCCAGTCGAATCCATTACATTCACTTACGGGATAATCCCCCTGGGAAAGGTATGAATCATCTTTTTCACCCCTCAGCAAAGGGTAAATAACAGGACAGACCGGGTTCTATAGCCTTGGATGGCAACTGGTCTACCGCAGAAAGAAATGACAACTTACTGCAGAATAGAAATCTGCTTCGTCTGTCATGTATCGAAAGATACATGATCGTCTAAGCGTGTATCACGCATGGCACATAACTGACTGATTTTAGCGCCATTTTTAGCCGTTCGTCATCGAAATGTAATACTCTTTCTTAAAAAATCTTTCACAAATAAAATATATTTTTCTGAAACTTTATTAGCGGGAGATTAGCTGAATTTCAAAGATTAATTAATCAACCATAAAAAATCTAAAATTTTACTTTTTACGCAAATTATCATTATTAGCATCATGGATTGCAAAACCGGAGAGCCGAGTTCGAATTCCAGTCTAAAAATATTTTTTTAGTTTGTAAGAATTTTTTAGAGATAATAATGATTTATTCATACAAGTCCTACTAATTAATTTTTTTTTAGAAGACCGGATTCATACTTTTCCCAAAGGTATTTGCACGTAGGTGAATATAACGAATCCGACTGGAACTGAAACTCGGCTCTCCGATTTCCAAATCCGAGACATTATCCATTGCACCACCAGAGGAAAGCTTAATATTTAAGTGAAAACCCATTGACCAGGCTCGACGTTGCTTAACTTATTTTTTTTAAATTAAAACGGTGTTTCAATGTGATATTAATGAATAGATTAGTCTGGTACAAAGGTAGAATAACGAAGCAACATATGATGACTAATTTTATAGTTCCGGTCTGTGAAACTAATGGAGGTTAAAACATTTCAAAGTGCCAAATTGCAAAGAACCAAATAAATTAGAAATTGGAAAATTTCTCTGAAAATAAAACGGACAGAAAATGGATTTCTTACGAGAAAACAGAACGAGCTAAACGCTTATGAACACAAGACGGTGGATGATTTTTAGAAAATGAAAAAATTTGTATTAATTATTTATCTAAAAAATTTATTTATATTTTGACAGGACCTTAAAGAAAGGGATTAAATTGATAAGCGCTGTCTCCCGACTGGACTACGAAGATAAGGACGAGATATTAGAGAGACAGTAAGACGAGACTTTTAGAGCAAAAAAGAGATTGCAAAATCGCCATCAAAAAAAAAAAAGAAAATGGAAATTAGAAAAAAGGAAGTGGGGGAAAATTAAGAGACGGAAGTAGTTCTTTTAAAAGGAGAGAAAAAAAAATTATTGACGTCTTTATTTTAGTAACGAATCCAAAATGAAACCTGATAATTCGAAAATAAATAAAAGGAAAGTTATTAATATTCTTTCATGGATTTTCCGAATAAACTCAAGCAATTTCAGAATCGGCTCAAATAGAATTCAAAAGGTTTATTCAATTCCACTAAAAAATTCTTATTGAAGAACTAAACGCAAAGAAATGGCTCCTTAACTTTCCTTATGGTAAAATTATTTGATTTAATTCTTAAGGCTAACGAAAAACTTTGAGGTATCTAGATGGGTGACAATTTTTGAAATACCAAGGTCTGGGTGGTGTAATGGATAAAGGAATTTATTTTTATTAATCAGGAGAGGAGAGTTAAATTTTTTTGGGTTCATTATATTCACTTTCACACAAATATACCTTCTCACCCCATCTATGGGTTAATTGGTAAAGACTTGTAACACTAAATCATTATCTCAAAAACATTATTAAAATGTAAAAATATTTTTTGGCCTTAATTAATCTGCAAAGGTTTGATAAGCCATAAAAAAAAAATCAATCAATGAAATATTGTTTAACTACACAGGCATGCCTTTTAGATTTATTTAAGGGATGGAATAAAAATCTATAGAAACTGATGTGGTCAAAAGTTGAGGGATTCAGTTTATATGCTTTTCACTATATATTAATATTACAAATTTTTGTTTGTTCAAAAAAATCCCTGATTAGATAAAATCAATCTCTTTCCCCCAACTATGGGTTTTTTTCATTGATTTGTATCTATAAACCATTATTATCAAAAAAAAAACTTCTTACGATTAAAATATTTTCTGACAACCAATAACCTGCAAAGGGTCGATAAACCGTAAAAACGAATAAATCAATCAATCTTAAAGCTAAATGTTGACCATTAAGATAGGGATTATTTTAAGGCAGGGATGATTTTAAGGCAGGGATGATTTTCAATGGTCTCCTTTCATTTCGTGTTTATTGATAGATTTTACAAGAAGTCTTTCCTTTTGCGATAATCTACAATATTCATACTAATGTATGAATTTGATTTCAACATTTTGATCAAAAACTTTGATATAAAAAAACAGAAGAAATTAAAAAAAATCTTTTATAAAGAAAAATTCAAAGTTAATGAGTTTGATATAAAAAAAAAATTACCAGAAATGTATTTCACGGAAATGGATATATAAAAATGGCGTTCTTGTAAAGTCAGTGTTCATACCTTAAAAGTTATGTGTCATACAAAAATTAAATTTCTGACATCTTTGACCCATAAGTAGTTTATATTTCAAAAATATGGTCAAATATTTCGTTCAAAATTTCATGACGATGCAGAATTTAAGTGGAATGACCACCAACGATAACAACTGCTTCGCCTGTTGGGATTTTTTTTCTCTTTCAAAAGATCGTAGGTCCGAAAAGTATCCAGCTATATTGGATATTTAATTTTTTTACCATTCCAAATCTTAATTATTTGTTTTGTTTTTAGAAAGGAATTGTTGTTGTTTTTTTGTTGTTGTTGTTTTTAAGCATTCCACCCCAAGCAAGGCGGGAAGACACTAGCACACAACGGGTTACAGAGAGTTGGGGCTAGGGCAAAGAGGAGTGATAGAGGAAAGGATGACGAGAAGGATAGGGCATAAATCAGGGCATCTGGACACGTCGATTGGCATTACATTTGAATAATTGGAGATTAGAGCTATCAGGGGAACAAGAAAAGAGAAGGAAGTTCCACAGGCGAGAGGTGCGAGATATGAAGCTATTGGAGTAGAAGAGACGGCTACATTTAACAATTTCGACAGTGAAAGGGTGAGAGCGAGATGCCAGCCTAGTAGAACGCTTAAATTCATGAAGTCTGGGAACCAGCGAAAGCAGCTCATCGGAGCAGTTACCATGAAAGTATTTGTAAAAAAGACAGAGAGAGGCGACGGCACATCTGTGAGAGAGAGACTGCAGACGAGATACTAGACCAGGGGCAATTACATTGCATATCTGTCTCTGGATTTTATCAAGAACCTTGAGACAAACATAAGGGGCTCCAGCAATACTCCATGCAAGGGGGAATGGTTGATTTGTAGATTTGAAGGATCGACTCCGGCGAGAAAAATTTCCTGACGTGCGGCACAGGGGAGCCAATTTTCCTTGCGGTGGACGAAGCTATTGACTCAATGTATTTGTTCCATCTCAGGTCAGCAGTCAATTGAGACCGAGTACTTAAAGAGGTGCTCTCGAGGAGTTGAGCGTCAGACATTCTAATGGGGGGGGGCAGGGATAATTCTCTGTGGTGAGTGATAGAGAGCAGTTTTGTTTTTGAGGCGTTAAAGTTAACCAGCCAATTCAAGTTTTGTGAAGTTATGTTAAAACAATGAAAAAAAAATAAATAAATAAATAAATAAAACGTCGTCAGCCTCCTCTAAAATTCAAATTTAACTCAGTACGGTTTTTATATATTCCCAAAAAAAAAAAATCCCCGTCGAAAAGGGTTTCAGACTGTGGGTAACTATATCGGGCAGAAAGGCTTCTGATCGGGAGACTGAACGTTTTGAGAATCATGAAAACTACCACTTAATTGTTGTTCCCAGTTCTACCCTCACCCGGGGTAGTAGCACCTGTTAGGGTCCTAGCTATAGGCAAATAGTGAAGCCCCAAACAAAACATTATAAAACTATAAAAAATACATTTTAATACTAAAAATATTAGTACACACATTTTTATATATAAAAAAAGTTATCAACAATATATTTTATCTGTAGCCATAACATTGTGTTCAAAATATTTACAGTTCGACATTAAATAACCCATAGAGGTGTTGATATGCCAGAAAACAAAATAAAAAAAATCAAAAGACCGTGGGCGATATTAAGGAGAGCATGATGAAGCATTTGAGAGCTATCTCGAAAGATTATTTTCAGGTTGTTTCGAAAAAAAAATAGAAAAATACTTGAAGCAATCTATTTCCAAGGAGAATACTTTGAAGAGGACTAAGACGCCGACGCCATTTCCCTAAGTAGGCTATTTTTTTTTTTTTTTTTTGTTAATATTAAATAGATAGAAATTATAGACAGAAACTCATCAAGTACTCAAGCGCCAAGTTTTATCGTTAAAGGAGGAAAGATTGATTCGTTTTTTACGGCTTATCAACCCTTTACAGATTATTTAAAGCAATAAAATAGTTTTAAATTTTAAGAATTTTTTTAGTGATTCAAGTTAATAATTAAACCTTAGCTGGGGGAAGAAGATGTGGATTCATGCCTTTCCCAAGAGTATTTGCATGTAAAGGAATATAATGAACCCAACTGGAATTGAAACTCGGCTCTCCGATTAAAAATTTCTAGCCATTAGTTATTACACCAGCCGCATATCCACGCTTACAGCACCTGATATTCCCAAGCGTTTACTCATCTAGGTACTGAGCAGGTTCTTAACGTTTGTCATCGTGTGGGAACCGATATCTCAACGTAATATGGCCGTAAGCCAGCAAAACAGGAACAGTTGTTGGGATAGTTAAGGTCTCATGGAATCATACATCGTTTAAAAAAAACAGGAAGAAAAACGAAAAAGAAACGGTAATTCTTACTCATTCAGACTGACCACTTCCTGGTCATCGACAATCCACACCTTGCTGTTGACCACTTTAACCGATCAAGTGTTCAGGGCTCGACTCAGTCTCTTAAGGAGATGGACAGTGTGGTTAACCAAGTGATATAGAAAGACAATGTTTACAAGAGAGAGGGAATAGAGAGATTTGGGCCAATTAAACAGTGCTTTTAGTTGGTAAGACCTGGTTAACAAGCGTAAGGAGTGGGATGACCCTAAAAGCGGTCGATGACGTCATAATTGCAGCAAAAGTGGCAGGCCAGTTATTAAAACGAGACCGGGCAGGTGCACGTTTTTTAAGTTAGTCAAGTAGCATTTTTGACATGAGGAATATCACGGCGAACTGATTTCAAAGACATTTCATGTCACATAAAATACTGTTTCTAAAAATTAACTACATACAACCAGGTTTTTTCAGAGATAGGGCATTATATAAACAGTGTTGTTAAACTATGTGACAGGATATATATATATATATATATATATATATATATATATATATATATATATATATATATATATATATATATATTTAGGAAAAAAAATGGAGTTCAATTCCGACATTCGTAACATTTTTTTCAAAGGGAGCTCAATACAAAAGTAAGCAATATTTTTATTTTAGAATATTACATCAAAATATAAAAGACACTACACAAATGCAGTCATGATTCAATGTGCATTAACGTATCATATCAAGCGTTAGAAAAACATATATATCGAAACATGATTACATTTGTGTAGCGTTTTTTACATGTTTTGATGTCATATCCTAATATAAAGTATATATATATATATATTACACAACAAAATCCAAAATTACCTCATATGTGGGAGTAAAGATCTATTTCAACCAACGACGAGTACGTCAGTCTTATTCAACCCCGATGTTTGTGTCGGAATTAGAAATTTCAAATTTAACTTTGACAGCAGACGAAAAATTGATACAGAATCTATAGATCTATAACCCCCATATGAATAGGATCCACTTGGATTATATACCAACATATTTGTTAATATATATATATATATATATATATATATATATTTATTACCATTTATATATATATATATATATATATATATATATATATATATATATATATATATATATATCATGCGCAGACCGAATATCGAATGGCCAAAGTGTCGAACGGAAAAATAGTCGAACTGATTAAATGACGGAAGATCAGAAATGTGTTTAGAATAACATACCTTTTACTTAGAATGGAAGTATCATGACGGTAAATAATTATTTTTAAATTATAACATAATAAAAAAATCCACGATGCAAATCTTTCTGCATAATTGCTAACATTTTTGAACGGTGATCTGCATTCTGTATATATGTAAATTAATACTAATTGCTACTTACAAGGGAAAATTCAAAATAAGATTGAATTTTCCTTAACCTTAATAACTCATAATACTAATTATCGTCTGCGCTTATAAATTAAGTAAATTTCTTAGAAAGTTATTCCTAACATCGCTTGACAATGGAACGAGACTACGGATTTTAAGCTTAATTTTTATAATTAAATTTATAATTGAGTTTCGGTTTTGAAACATGGAAATTTCTGTGTAGCGATGGAATCATATTTTTTAAAAGGAAAATAATTATAATATTTTGCTCTACTTTTTGAATCGAAACAGTTTTTTCTTAAATAAAATAACTGCCAAGAACACCGGATTATAAATCTTACTGTTCTTTCTTATTATTCTAATATATATATATATATATATATATATATATATATATATATATATATATATATATATATTGTTTTGTCCACTAAATTGATTTTCCCTTAATTCAAAACAATTTATAAATATTACTTCATCCAGCAGGCCACTAAAGCAGACCCCTGTATGCACTTCTTTTACTGATAGATGAGACCACTATATCCCCTTACTCCACCTCCAAATCATGAAAGCATATTGTAGTAAGCACATTGAAATAATACTCTCATTTTTAGAACCTCCATAGCTCTCTTATTCAAATCGCTACATTGTATTCTGCCATCCCCAACTGAAACTGAAGCATCTACTGAATATCAAAGACATAAGTATATATCTGTGTGCATTGAAGCGAGTCAGATCTCTACGGAAATATAAAACTCCTGTGGCCTGTCGATTTATTCACAACAATGTGATTATGCAATCTCCACATCGATAACTGTATAATTGAACCTGAAGCGTGTACAGAATTTACAAAAGCCATAAATGTATCTTACAATGTCTACTGAAGCAACGCCTACAGCTACTGATAGGTCTAACCGCCATAGCTTCCCAATTGATTCAATTTTATTATTGCAGTTCTCATATAAATGGGATATTCTAATAGGAACCACCATTTCCTGGCTACTGTGTGTTGCTACAATTGTTAAATAGACTCAATTAAAAAAGTATTTGCTTAATCTCCAAACCATAAATATGCCTTACAGCCGTGTTTTTCAACCTTTTCTATTTCAGAGTACACTCGTGAAATAACTAAATATCTGATTCGCACTTCCAATTTTAATAAGGAAAAATTAGTAATGAAATTTGAAAATAGGAAAATAATTTCGAAGTATCCTGAAAGAAGTAATTTTATTTTTAAGACATTGCATTACTTATTCACTCTAGCTTTTTAAAAATAAAGAATTTTTTCTAGATATGAAAAATAATTAATAAATTACTATTCTGTTAACTTGAGGCGCACCTGGCTATATTTCCGGGTGCATTAGTGGGCTCGGGTCCCACTAGTTGAGAAACGCTGCCTTACACTAAGCCTTCAATCATGATCTACCCTAGCTTCCTATTTCATCAACATCATTGACTCAATGAAAAAGTTTTCCCGCTTTGTAGTGATGTTTTATTCTTTATTGACGATTCCCCGCAAAATGGACACCGAAAAACTCAAAACAAATATTTAGGAACTTCCAAAGAAATGTAATACCTAAGGTTTAAAATTCATTTTAAAAAATGAAGCTTTTATTTTAGCTTTAATTCCAAGCTGATAGATTGAATTTAATATTTCCAATAAGCAAAATACCTTACTGAATTTCAAAATGAATTTAAATCTGTTGGAATGATAAATTCATTATTCATCAAAAATATTTTTCTCAAGACAATAGTGTCTATAAAATATCTTATTCATAAAAGTAATTAAAACGTTTTCTGATTAAATAATGTCCTAGTTTTAGTGCATTTTGTATTTTACGATTCAGAACAGATCTTTTGGTAATTGTGCTGCTTACAACAAATAAATCATCAACATTAAGTCATGCAAAAATGAATTTCTGGAAATTCCATAAAATTAAATAAGTAGAAAGTGGGGAACAGATCTAAAAAATAAATATTTTTACCAAGATTTTCTAAAAAAAAAAAAGATACGTTTATAAAATAATTTATTTCATTTTTGAATAATTCTTGACAGTTTCATTAAAATCTGACAATTGTTTGATTTTTGCAAAGATTTCTTAATCAAAGTCTTTTTCATCGCAAAAAGACACTAAAATATCTTTGTGACCACCCACTAAAGTTTAAAAAAAGAGAAGTTAAAAAATGTTAGCCAAAATCTTGAAAGTTCTAAAAAGGATTTCTTCTTGGTCTTTCTTCTTAATAAGAACATAAAGAATTAGACGATAAAACTTTGGTTTTATTAAATTTGGGCATTTTTTCTTCATGGTATGCTCTCTTTTTAACGTGTCTTGGGAATTAGAAATATATCTCTCAAAGGGAAATGGACAAACAAAATACATTTCAAAGAAATACACAAAGAAATCAATTTCAAACAGAAACAACAATTTGGAACCAACTCAAAGAAATAAAAAGACACATGGTGCCTTAGAGGAAACTTTCAGGCTTAGTAGAAGAGAGCAGATAATTACAATGTTGTCTCGTATGATCAACAGTCGTGAAAAGTAAGACGCAACACAGAGGACAACTGACGGGTCCTTAAAATTCACTCCTTCCTTTTCCAAATAAAATACATAATTTACATTTTCCTCATCTTTGTCGCCATATTTATTACAACGATTCGGCCGTTGTGCCCTCTGGCCTTCTTCAGGTGGTTGGAATGTCGAACTGAACCCTTTATTTCGCTCACTGGGGTAGACTGTTCTAGTTCCGCGTGTCATGTTTAATGGATGTCAGTTATCAGTTATCTCCTGTTAATTTCCCTCTGAAAGTTCTCCACTGCCTTTACCGGGTATTGAACTCATACTCTTGTCACTGGGTCTAACCAACGCATTTATCCACTGTGCCTTGAGGACATCTGTGTATGAATTTCTGGATATTATAAATCTAATGACTTCAGCAACCATTTTTTTTACCAGTGCTCATATTGCATTTTTGCTGTTATTATCGCTTTTCTCTGGCACTCATTATTACTGGTTCCCATATTGTATTAATTTCTATGCTGATATTCCAACCACCTGAAGAAGGTCGGAGCGTACAACGGCCGAAACGTTGTAATAAATATGGCGACAAAGATGAGGACAATAGTGCGAATAATGTAAATAATGTACATAATACCTCATCTCAGAAATATAGACAGATACTGAAAGGCCGAAACGTTGTAATAAATATGGCAACAAAGATGAGGACAATAGTCCGAATAATGTAAATAGTGAACATAATACCTCACCTCAGAAATATAGACAGATACTGAAAGGCCGAAACGTTGTAATAAATATGTCAACAAAGATGAGGACAATAGTGCGAATAATGTAAATAATGTACATAATACCTCATCTCAGAAATATAGACAGATATCACAAAATACGTAAATAATTCGTCTGATATTATGTATTACTATTATTCCAGTGACTATTACACGCTATAATACGTCATTGTTTAACTCAAAATAACCCAGGAGGAATCTTTCAAAAAAAGAAAAGAATCATCACAATCAAAAGGAAAACGTTCTGGGTACGACGATAAACTACATCCAGCAGCAAGGCTTCTGATCAGGAGGTTCTGAGGTGCGTGGAACCCACCTCTTAATTGCTGGTGTTCCCAGGTCCACCCTGATCTGGGGTGGTAGCAACTGTTAAGGTCCCAGCTATGAGTAAATAGTTAACCCTTAACCTGGGGTCAAAACACTATGAAATAAATTTTTAAAGAAAAAATTGTTACTAGCAATACATTATTACCAGGAATACATTTTTGAAAAAATATTACCAGCAATAGATTCTTGTCGACTTTAAATAATTCATTGTGGTTTATATGCCTTAAAACAAAAGAAACAAATCAAAAGAAAAACATGGCCAGAAAGTCACAACAAGCCTCCAGTTACGTACATGTCACTCGATGATTTTCAACATCAATGACAACACCCCTCTCTATGGGCGCTATGAACCCTCAAGGAGGCAGTAAGACCTCAACAGAA
>CAHIKZ030002191.1:265000-342500 GCA_903632075.3 Acanthosepion pharaonis
AACGTTTCGGCCATAAGTAAAAAATAAAATCATCTTTGATAATGGCTAAACGAATAGCCGAAAGCGCTCGTTCATGCAGAACTTTTGGCCATTTTTTACACATTTAGCCTCAGGAAATGGAAAAACCAGTACGAACGCAATAAAAATAAAATAAAAAACTTAATCAAAGTACCTTGTCTGTCGTCTTTTAGCGAAACACACATTGGACTCCCATATATATATATATATATATATATATATATATATATATATATATATATATTTATAATTTTAGTAAATGTATTTTTGCACTCATTAGTCCATGGACCTGAACTTTCCATGAACGAAATGATCATCTGTATGAGGTAAATTGTTTGGATATCATTCATTATAATTCACTAATACGTTCTATATTAAAATTATATTGAGCTCACTTTTTTGGATCAGTAAAATATTAATACGATCTTCTCCATTTAATTTACCCATGGTTTTTTATCCTATATATATATATATATATATATAAATATATATATATATATATATATATATATATATATATATATATATATATATATATATATATATTTATTTAAAATAGACGGAATTTATATTTTATATTTAAAATAAACTGGGATTAAAAGTATTTAAAAAATATTTAAAAATAGATTTTTTTAAAACTGAAAATTGTAGTTATGCATGAAACTCCAGTCAAAATGTGAAATAATATATATATATTATAATATATATATATATATATATATATATATATATGAAAATAGAATTTAAACAATTAATTTTCCATGGTTATATTTGATTGGAATTGAAACCGTAATTTCGATCAATTCATCAGATTTTAAAAATTCAAAAAGAAAAAAGAAAAAATAAAAAAAATAAAAAATAACATTCACATTGTATATAAGTGTTTCTGGTATGAATGAGTATAATGGGGGACATTATTAAATGTGGCTTATAATGCGAAAGCTATAGGGAGGGTAAAGAAAAATCAAAAAACATAAAAGGCCTAAAAAGTGAACGTGGGGATTAAAATTTAACAGGTCAAAAGTTTTAAAGAGAGGAGTTAAATAACAGGTTTAAATGATTGAGATACAGATAAATAGGGATTATTTGAAAATTACCTAATTCATTGCTGAATCGCTGACCTAAATTAAATTCAAAAACCGACACCGAAAGGTATTATACATTTATGATTACACTACTAAACTTAAAAATCAGAAGATGAGAAGAAAAGAAAAAAAAGAACTCCAAATTTTAAATGAAATTTTAAAGAAAGAAAAACTATCAAGATTTGGGTCCTGTTACTATCTAAAAGGGCATTTATAAAAAGAGCTGCCGTGCAATCGAAAAATTTGACAAATGTAAATAGTTGTTTAAAGGTTACAAATTTAATATAAACATATAAAAATTAACGAATATTTAATCTAGTAAGGACCTATTATTTATATGCCCAAAAACACATATCTTCTGATTTTTAAAATTTAGATTATATCGTCTAATTACGATTCAATGTAATAAACAAAATAACAATGAATTAGTTATGTTTAAGCCTTTCCAATTATTAAAAAAATTAAAATCTCAACTTTGGACATTGAAAATTCTACCTATTTTCATATATTTTTCAGAAAAATAATATATATATATATATATATATATATATATATATATATATATATTGATATGTGTGTGTGTGTGTGTGTGTAAATCATACATATTTATATACATAATATATTTATGTGTGTGTGTGTGTGTGTGTGTTTGATGTGTGTGTAGGAAAAAAAATATAAATTTTAATACACACAAACACACATAATATATATATATTTTATATAATATATATGACTAACAAATTAATCTCTGTTTTATTGATAAAAAATCCAGCTGAATTTTGTTTGAAACTCTAGCCAATTATTAGGTTTATGGGTGGGATTGAGTTTTAATTATTAAAATGATTTTTTATGCAAATATAAACAGTTTCTCCATGAGACATTTAACACTTCTACTATTTGAGCTGAAAATTTCCTGTTATTACCCAAAAAACAAAGCAACCAATTTATATAAATATTCACAATTTTAATTACAAATCCGTCGGGAAAAAGGTGACTTGCATAATCAGAACAATTAGATTTTTTTGAACATTATGTTTCAAAATAAAGCATTTTATTTTCATTTCATTACTTTTTTGATGTTAAAACCTAATGGATGTGATAAGGGTGTGATTTTGAATGGGTGTATTGATTGTGACACTACTTTTTTAACAATATTAGGCAACCTTTATATATAACAATGGCTATTGAGGCCTTCGTTTTGGCGGAACAATTATTTTAATTGATAATTATAAAATTTTGTTTAAAAGTGTTTTTATTTATTTCCCTCTTCATGAACAGCCATTTGTTGAAAAAGAAAGTTATTTCTGTTGATGTCAATGTTGCGATAAATATCTGGTACAATTTCTTTTTTTCGGAACGATTATTTTTAAAATAAAAAAAATTTTAAAAATATATATTTTGGCAATCTGTCATTAACAATCATGGCAGAACATGTATTCATCTGTCCAACGATTTGATAAAATGGTTTGGAATTTGAAGTGGTTCAATTTTGTAAAAAAATAATAAAATCAATTTTTTGTAGAATCAATTTTGTCAAGTACTGAATTATGAAACAGACTGTAAAACTTGATCTATCGTGGTACAAGGCTAAATTATTCGAGCACTCAGTGAAGAGTGTTTGTTATATTACAAACTCCATTCGGAAAGGATCGGGTTATCAAATTGAGTATTTATTCTAAACTAGAAAGATTCGTGAAAATTTCAATTTTTCCTATAAAATTTTCTGATGAATCTAAATTCTTCAGTTAATGATTGAATAAATTTCATGAAAGTTTAATGAAATAAAATATCCGTAGAAATTTTCGCCTCTCCATCGCATCATTAAATATTTTTTAACAACTTTAACAACTTATTGGAATAACAATCATCAATATGAATTTGGTTGTTATTTTATCATTTAAGGGGATACAAAGTGAAGAATTTGGTATTGATATATCTTTTTGGAATATTCACTAAAACAGCCGTTAAACAGATTCTACCCTCCCCCATTAGACTTCTTTCATTTTTTAAGCCATGGCCCTATTTCTTCCGAACATTTCTTTAATAATAATTTAAAAATAATTCAGCACTCGGTCATTATTTCAAGAAATGGTAACTGGATTTTCAAGGAAAAAGCGATTGCCTTATTTTTTTTTTCCATTTGTTCGATTTTGACTTACGTCTGAAAAATTTCGCGTTTTTCGGTTACCTTCGCGTTTGGTAGATTTTGTTAAGATCGAAGTGTAGTATTCTTATTATCAATATAATCTGGGGAATTTTCTGAAAAAAATTCAATTTTTTTTCTTTCTTTCTTTCTTTTCTTTCTTTGTTTTCTTTTTTCATTTTCTCTTTAAAATGAACAAAATAATTCTTTATTCTTTTCCAATCAATCAAAACGGAATTTGGGCATTTTTATTAAGTTGTGGCAGGACGTAACGGTTCAGCGAACTAATGAATAAGGGACAATGACAAATTGTTTAGGGATTTGAAATGTCATTTTGAAAAATGACCACGATCCGCTCATTTCTAAAGGGCCAAAGTAAAATGGAATATATTCTGTAAAATTGAACAAATTCTTTAACATGGAACAAATTGACTGATAATCTTTTATTAATAATATAATTCAGGTCGATTAAATATTTTGATTTTTTTTTCTTTAGAATATTTATTCAAAGTCTAATTCTTTGTTATTGTTGAACAAGTTTTTTGGAGAAAGTCTTAAAATAATTTAACATCAATTCTATTATGAAGGAAATTCTTAAGAGTTGAAAGGGACGGAACTTTAAAAAGTTGACGCGTAAGTTAAAATGCTAAAAAAAAAAAAAAAGTGGAATCACATCCCATTGCAAGTAACAGAAACATTTGGCCATTTGTTTATTGTTAGATTTAAATTTTAGTAGCAAAATAAAACTTAAATTGCAAAATTTAAATTCGACCATCACCAAAACCATAAAGAAATCTAAAACTTATTCGCTTAGAAATTACATTAAATTAAATCCCTGAAACCTTTATAGGTGCCTATTCTACAGCAAGATTAACAAAAATCTTCTAAACCATTTCATTAAACAGATTGGGTTCGATCTTTGTAAAATATCACCTGATAAATTTAGAATCTTTAATGAGAGATAACATCGATTGATAACACATTTATTTTTGTTAACGTAAACAAATTTTTGAAAGAAAGCTTTTTCTATCTTAAAGATAAAAAAAAATAAATTAAAATCTATTTCAGATAAATAAAACATGAAAATAAAAAAACATATATTAAATATATATATATATTATATATATTAAAATGAAATTGGTATATATATATATATATATATATATATATATATATAAATATATATATATATTTATAACTTTATTTGTATTTGCGATAGAAATAATTTGTAAAAAGGATTAGAAAAAAGTAAATCTATATTTTTTAAGGTTTTATTGAAATTTTATTTAAGTTTCCACATGTCCTCCATCATTAGCAATACAAAGGGTAATACGATTTTGCAGTTCACGGAAAAATTTGCCAACTGATTTACAGTAATGCCTGAAATCACATTAGTTATTTTAGCTATACTTAAAACTAGGTACATTAAACTTTATAACATTTTTTTACAGATTATTTCTATCGCAAATACAAATAAAGTTATAATTTTTTTAAAAGTGCACACGAACTTTATGGACACCCTATATATATATATATATATATATATATATATATATATCCAATAAATAAATTATTTATATATAAATTTTCACAATATATATGAAAATATTTTAAAAAATATATACAAACAAATAAAAAACAAGAAATTTTTTATAGATTATTTATTTTAAAAAATTAAATTGGAAATCAAAATCCAAAATTCCACATATTAAATATATAATGTATTTCATCTTCAAAACCATTATATATATTCTTTAATCAATTAAATTTAAAATTTAATGATTTTTTTATTAAATTTATATATAAATATATTTATATAATAATCAACAATTTAAGAACATATTGTTTCAAATGAAATAAAAAAAATTTATATAAATATATATTCTGATGAAATATTATTTAACAGTCAAAATAGCAAATTTTCAAATTATCAATTTATATTATATATATTTTTATTTATATTTATATATATATATATATATATTTTATAATTCTCTCCAAATCAATATAAAAAAATTACTCTTTAAAAATGGTTCATCTTTACATATATATATATATAATATAATTTTATATATATATAATTTGGGGAAAAAATTATATAAAATTTGGATAAAAATCAAAATTAAAATTTTCTTTTTCAAATTTTTTTCAAATAATTATTTTTCTTTAATTTAATTAAATTAAATTTTTACAATTTCAAAAATATAAAATATAAATATATTTTAAAACCAAATTTATATTTAAAGGATATATTTATATTTATATTCAACCTGTTAAAAAAAATTAAAATATCCATATAGACCAATTAAAATAAAATTTTATGAAAATTAAACATTTTTTTTAATATTTGGATATATATGAATTTAATTATTAAAAAGAAAAAAAAATAAAAAAAAAATTCACCACAGAAAAAACACACAAGATTTTAAAAATGTGTTAAATCCGATTTTTATATCAGATTTTTTTAGAATAACAAAACCTAATAAATTTACAAAAATACAGATATAAATTCAAAATATTAAAATAAATATAAATATATAAAATATATATATATATATATATATTGAATATAGAAATATTAAAATTTAAATACAAAAAGAAATCTCAATTAAATGGAATTTTTAAATGATATATATATATTTATCGACCAACGGATATTTTGTTTCAAAAATGTATGGATTTTTACAACATTTGATTTTTTTAGATCAAAAAAAATGATATAAATGCCAAATAGATATTTGAAAATCAACTTTATTTTGAAGTTTAAAAAATAATTTTATATGATATACAAATTTTTAAACAAAATTATTGAATTTTCAATTCAATAGATATTATGGGTTAAAAATTTTTAATCTTCGATTATATTTTAAATTTTTAAATTTTAAAATATTATATCATTCATTTTAAAATAATAAAATATTATTTATAAATGATTGATTTATTAAAACTTATATATATTTTTGAATTTTAATTTTCAATTGTTATTTTTAAAAATTTTTCAAACTAATAATGCAAAAATCACCAATTTAAAAATTACCATTAAAAAATTGAAAAATCATTTAATTTCTTTGAAAAATTTTTTTAAATAATTAATATGAAAGATTACAATTTTTAAATAATTATTTAAATTCCTAATATTTCTTTTTATTAAAGAAATAAAAATATATTTAATTTGAGGACTTAAAAAAGAAAATAAATAAAAATATAATTTTAATCATGTTTTTAATTATATTAAACTATATAAACGAATCAATTAATATAAATATATCTTTTATAAAGATAAAAAATTATTAATTATATGTAATTTTTAAGATCTGATTTTCAAAAGTTGGAATTTTCAATTTCAATCAATTATTAAATTTAAATACATGATATATTACATAAAAAATCAGAAGACAGAATTATTTTATGAATTTCAAAAATAATACTATATACCTTTTCATAGAATAATGAAATCAATAATTTTCAAATAAATGTTGATATAAATATTTAAGTTTTTTGTTTTCTTGAAATATTGGACAAATGTCTTCAATAAACAAATTATACTATTTCATATTTTTTTTTTCATTTCGGAAAAAATATAATTTAAAAAGAATAAAAATATATAAATATTATAAATAAATATATATATAAAATTAAATATATAATTATATATTTGGGCTTCAATAATAAATGTAAATTAAAGAAAATTTAGTTCAAATTTAAAAATAAATATTTTTATAAATTCTATTAACAATGGAATTTTTCTTTCTTAAAGTCATCATGTAAAATTTGGATTTATAAGATAAAATAATATAAAGAATATAGGCTTTTTTATAAAATTGAAATCATTTCATTTCTTTTTCAAAAAGGTTAAAACAAAAAAAAGATATCCAAATTTTTTAAATTTTTAAACAACAATTTTATTTATTAAATTAATTGGGAGAAGAATAGGATTGACATTATTTTCCCAAGGCTATTAGCACGTAAAAAAAATGTAATGGATTTGACTGGAAATTTTCATCTTATCCGATTCTTCGACTTTGAGATGTTTTTATTTTCTTTATCTGCAAATTTGCCATTTCTGATTTGCGGTAGAACAGTTGCCATCCAAGTTTAGAGAACCAAATGAAATTCCTGCTATTTACCCATAGCTAAATGGGAGAAGAATAGGATTCATAAATTTTCCCAAGGCTATTAAAATAAGAAAAGTGAATGTAATGGATTTGACTGGAATTCGAACTCAGCTCTCCGATTTCTTCAATCTGAGATGTTATTAATTTCATTTTTCATTTTTCCCAATAGGTTGCCATTTCTTTCTTGCGGTAGATTAGTTGCCAAAAAGGCTTGAGAACCCAATCTGTCCTGCTATTTACCCATAGCTAACTGGGAGAAGAATGCGGGATTCATCCTTTCCCAAGGCTATTTAGCATCAAAATTGAATGTAATGGATTTGACTGAATTCGAACCTCTTCGATTCTTCACTCTGAGATGTTATCCATTTGATTTAAAAAAAAAGCAATTCAATTGCCATTTCTTTGATTGCGGTAGACTAGTTGCCAAAATCTATTTAGAGAACCCAATCTGTCCTGCTATTTACCCATAGCTGGTGGGAGAAGAATAGGATTCATGCCTTTCCCAAGGCTATTAGCACGTTTAAAAGTGAATGTAATGGATTTGACTGGAATTCGAACTCAGCTCTCCGATTCTTCACATGAGATGTTATCCATTAATTTTTTTTTCCCGCAATAGGTTGCCATTTCTTAAACTCGGTAGATTAGTTGCCATCCTTTTCTTTAGAGAATAGAAATCAACAGAAAGACTATTTACCCATAGCTGGTGGCTTTTTTTAGGATTCATGCCTTTCCCAAGGCTATTAGCACGTAAAGTGAATGTAATGGATTTGACTGGAATTGAACTTTTTATTCCGATTCTTCACTTGAGATGTTATCCATTATTCCTTTTTCCCGCAATAGGTTGCCATTTCTTTCTGCAAAGATCAGTTGCCATCCAAGGCTAGAGAACCCAATCTGTCCTGCTATTCATCCATAGTTGGTGGGAGAAGAATAGGATTCACCTTAAATAAGGATAATATTAACAAAAAAGTGAATGTAATGGATTTGACTGGAATTCGAACTCAGCTCTCCGATTTCTTCGACTGCCGGTGAGATGTTATCCATCCATGGGAGAAGATTTTTTCCCGCAATAGGTTGCCATTTCTTTTTGCGGTAGACTAATTGCCATCCAAGGCCTCAAAGAGAACTTCCCAATCTGTCCTGCTATTTACCCATAGCTGGTGGAGAGAAGAAGAGGATTCATGCCTTTCCCAAAGGCTATTAGCACGTAAAGTGAATGTAATGGATTTGACTGGAATTCGAAACTCAGCTCTCCGATTCTTCATTGCTGAGATGTTATCCATTATTCCTTTTTTTCCCAAAGGCAAGGTAATTTTTCTTTGTAATGGATTAGAATAGTTGCCAATTCCTCAATCTAGAGAACCCAATCTGTCCTGCTATTTAACCCATAAAAAAAAGAAGAATAGGATTCATGCCTTTCCCAAGGCTATTAGCACGTAAAGTGAATGTAATGGATTTGACTGGAATTCGAACTCAGCTCTCCGATTCTTCAATCCTGAGATGTTATCAATTATTCCTTTTTTCCTGGCAAATAAGTTGCCATTTCTTTCTACGGTAGATTAGTTGCCATCCAAGGATTCTAGAGAACCTCTGTCCTGTTCAAATTTACCCATATATTTGGTGGGAGAAGAATAGGATTCATGCCTTTCCCAAGGCTATTAGCACGTTAAAAGTGAATGTAATGGATTTGACTGGAATTCGAAACTCAGCTCTCCGATTCTTCAATCTGAGATGTTATCCATTATGGGTGGGAGAAAAAGATTCAATAGGTATTGCCATTTCTTTAATGGGTAGACTGGAGTTGCCATCAAATTCCTTTGAGAAAATCTGTCCTGCTATTTACCCATAGCTGGTGGGAGAAGAATAGGATTCATGCCTTTCCCAAGGATATTAGCACGTAAAGTGAATGTAATAAAAACTGAATTTGACTGGAATTCGAACTGAAGCTCTTCGATTCTTCACTCTGAGATGTTATCCATTATTCCTTTTTTCGAGCAATAGGTTGCCATTTCTTTCTAATGGATTAGATGGAATTGAACTTGCCATCCAAGGCTGGAGAACCCAATCTGTCCTGCTATTTACCCATAATTGGATGGGAGAAGAATAGGATTCATAACCTTTCCCAAGGCTATTAGCAAAGTTCAAAAGTGAATGTAATGGATTTGACTGGAATTCGAACTCAGCTCTCCGATTAATTTCAATCTGAGATGTTATCCATTATTCCTTTTTCAAAAGTGAATAGGTTGCCATTTCAAAGGGTATTTTCTAAGCGGTAGATTCTAGTTGCCATCCAAGGCTCAATAGAGAACCCGATCTGTCCTGCTATTTACCCATAGCTGGTGGGGAGAAGAATAGGATTCATGCCTTTCCCAAGGCTATTAGCACGTAAAAAGTGAATGTAATGGATTTGACTGGAATTCGAACTCAGCTCTCCGATTCTTCAATCTGAGATGTTATCCATTGAAAAGTTTTTTCCCGCAATCGAATGTTGCCATTAGCACTTTAAGTGAATGTAATGGTAGACTCAATTGCCATCCAATTAGTCAAGAGAACCCAATCTGTCCTGCTATTTACCCATAGCTGGTGGGGAGAAGAATAGGATTCATGCCTTTCCCAAAGGCTATTAGCACGTAAAGTGAATGTAATGGATTTGACTGGAATTCGAACTCGGCTCTCCGATTCTTCCGAGCTGCCCGGTCTGAGATGTTATCCATTATTCCTTGGGAGAAGAAAAAGATTCAATAGGTTGCGTAAGTGAATTTCTTTCTGAATTAGAACTAGTTGCCATCAAGGCTTAGAGAACCCAATCTGTCCTCCTAGTTCAAAAATGAACCCATAGTTGGTGGGAAGAAGAAGAAGGATTCATACCTTTCCCAAGGCTATTAGCACAAAAAGTGAATGTAATGGATTTGACTGGAATTCGAACTCAGCTCTCCGATTCTTCAATCTGAGATGTTATCCATTATTCATTTTGGGTGGGAATGTAATAGGTTGCCATTTCTTTCTGAACGGTAGAATAGTTGCTCAATCCAAGGCTAGAGAACCCAGTCTGTCCTGCTATTTACCCATAGATGGTGGGAGGAGAAGAATAGGATTCATACCTTTCCCAAGGCTATTAGCACAAAAGTGAATGTAATGGATTTGACTGGAATTCGAACTCGGCTCTCCGATTCTTCAATTGAGATAAGTTATCGAATCATTATTCAAATTTTTTCCCGCAATAGGTTGCCTTTTTCTTTCTGCATTTCTTCAATGAATAAAGACTTTGGAATTGAACCATCCAAATTTCAAAAACCCAATCTGTCCTGCTATTCATCCATTGAATTGGAAGAAGAGAAAGGATCAATACCTTTCCCAAGGCTATTAGCACGTAAAGTGAATGTAATGGATTTGACTGGAATTCGAACTCAGCTCTCCGATTCTTCAATCCTGAGATGTTATCCATTATTCAATTTTGGGTGCAATAGGTTCATACATTTCCCAAGGGTATTAGACGTAAGTGAATGTAATGGATCCAAGGCTAGAGAACTCCCAATCTGTCAATCTATTGCCCGGTCTGTCCCTATTATCCATTTGGGTGGGAGAAGAAGAGGATTCATACCTTTCCCAAGGCTATTAGCACGTAAAAGTGAATGTAATGGATTTGACTGGAATTCGAACTCAGCTCTCCGATTCTTCACTCTGATGTTATCCAGTATTCCTTTTGTAATAGGTTAATAAATGAATTTAATGGATTAGACTAGAATTGAACTCGGCTCTCCAATTCCTCAATCCGATCTGTCCTGCTATTCATCCATTAGCTGGTGGGAGAAGAATAGGATTCATACCTTTCCGAAGGCTATTAGCACGTAAAGTGAATGTAATGGATTCGACTGGAATTCGAACTCAGCTCTCCGATTCTCAATCCGAGCTGCACTCGGTCTGTCCTGCTATTTATGATTGCTTGGGAGAAGAAGAAGAGGATTCATTTTCCCAAGGGTAATAGGTTGTTCAAAATTTAATGGATTCGACTGGAATTCGAACTCGGCTCTGATTCCTCAATCCGAGCTGCCCAATCTGTCCTGCTATTCATCCATTGCTGGGTGGGGAGAAGAAGAAAGGATTCATACCTTTCCCAAGGCTATTAGCACGTAAAGTGAATGTAATGGATTTGACTGGAATTCGAACTCGGCTCTCCGATTCTTCAATCTGAGCTGCCCGGTCTGTCCTGCTATTCATCCATTCCTTTTTACCTTTCCCAATAGGTTGTGAATGTAATGGATTCGACTGGAATTAGAACTCGGTTCTCCAATTCCTCAATCTAGAGCTGCCCGGTCTGTCCTGCTATTCATCCATTGCTGGGTGGGAGAAGAAGAAGAGGATTCATACCTTTCCCAAAGGCTATTAGCACGTCAAAAGTGAATGTAATGGATTCGACTGGAATTCGAACTCGGCTCTCCGATTCCTCAATCCGAGCTGCCCGGTCTGTCCTGCTATTCATCCATTGCTGGGTGGGAGAAGAAGAAGAGGATTCATACCTTTCCCAGTATTCCGTAAGTGAATGTAATGGATTCGACTGGAATTCGAACTCATTTCATTCCTCAATCCGAGTTGCCCGGTCTGTCCTGCTATTCATCCATTGCTAAAAGTTGAATACCTTTAAAGGGTATTAGCACGTAAGTGAATGTAATGGATTCGACTGGAATTCGAACTCGGCTCTCCGATTCCTCAATCGAGCTGCCCGGTCTGTCCTGCTATTCATCCATTGCTGGGTGGGAGAAGAAGAAGAAGATTCATACCTTTCCCAAGGGTATTAGCACGTAAAGTGAATGTAATGGATTCGACTGAATTCGAACTCGGCTCTCCGATTCCTCAATCCGAGCTGCCCGGTCTGTCCTGCTATTCATCCATTGCTGGGTGGGAGAAGAAGAGGATTCATACCTTTCCCAAGGGTATTAGCACGTAAGTGAATGTAATGGATTCGACTGGAATTCGAACTCGGCTCTCATTATTCCTCAATCCGAGCTGCCCGGTCTGTCCTGCTATTCATCCATTGCTGGGTGGGGAAGAAGAAGAGGATTCATACCTTTCCCAAGGGTATTAGCACGTAAAGTGAATGTAATGGATTCGACTGGAATTCGAACTCGGCTCTCCGATTCCTCAATCTGAGCTGCCCGGTCTGTCCTGCTATTCATCCATTGCTGGGTGGGAGAAGGGAAGAAGAAGAAGAGGATTTACCTTTCCCAAGGGTATTAGCAAGTAAGTGAATGTAATGGATTCGACTGGAATTCGAACTCGGCTCTCGATTCCTCAATCCGAGCTGCCCGGTCTGTCCATTGCTATTCATCCATTGCTGGGTGGGAGAAGAAGAAGTGGAAGAGGATTCATACCTTTCCCAAGGGTATTAGCACGTGGGAGAAAAGTGAATGTAATGGATTCGACTGGAATTCGAACTCGGCTCTCCGATTCCTCAATCCGAGCTGCCGGTCTGTCCTGCTATTCATCCATTGCTGGGTGGGAGAAGAAGAAGAGGATTCATACCTTTCCCAAGGGTATCTCCACGTAAGAATGATGGATTAATGGATTCGAACTGGAATTCGAACTCGAGATGCTCTCCGATTCCTCAATCCGAGCTGCCGGTCTGTCATTTCTATTCATCCATTGCTGGGTGGGGAAGAAGAAAAAGGATTCATACCTTTCCCAAGGGTATTAGCACAAAATTAGAATGTAATGGATTCGACTGGAATTCGAACTCGGCTCTCCGATTCCTCAATCCGAGCTGCCCGGTCTGTCCTGCTATTCATCCATTGCTGGGTGGGAGAAGAAGAAGAGGATTCATACCTTTCCCAAGGGTATTAGCACGTAAGTGAATGTAATGGATTCGACTGGAATTCGAAACTCGGCTCTCCGATTCCTCAATCCGAGCTGCCCGGTCTGTCCTGCTATTCATCCATTGCTGGGTGGGAGAAGAAGAAGAGGATTCATACCTTTCCCAAGGGTATTAGCACGTAAAGTGAATGTAATGGATTCGACTGGAATTCGAACTCGGCTCTCCGATTCCTCAATCCGAGCTGCCCGGTCTGTCCTGCTATTCATCCATTGCTGGGTGGGAGAAGAAGAAGAGGATTCATACCTTTCCCAAGGGTATTAGCACGTAAGTCCTGAATGTAATGGATTCGACTGGAATGAATTCTGGAATTCGAACTCTCCGATTCCTCAATCCGAGCTGCCCGGTCTGTCCTGCTATTCATCCATTGCTGGGTGGGAGAAGAAGAAGAGGATTCATACCTTTCCCAAGGGTATTAGCACGTAAGTGAATGTAATGGATTCGACTGGAATTCGAACTCGGCTCTCCGATTCCTCAATCCGAGCTGCCCGGTCTGTCCTGCTATTCATCCATTGCTGGGTGAGAAGAAGAAGAATGTAATGGATTCGAGGAATTCGAACTACTCTTTCCCAAGGCTGTATTGCTATTCACGTAAGATTCATACCTTTGAATGTAATGGATTCGACTGGAATTCGAACTCGGCTCTCCGATTCCTCAATCCGAGCTGCCCGGTCTGTCCTGCTATTCATCCATTGCTGGGTGGGGAAGAAGAAGAGGATTCATACCTTTCCCAAGGGTATTAGCACGTCAAAAGTGAATGTAATGGATTCGACTGGAATTCGAACTCGGCTCTCCGATTCCTCAATCCGAGCTGCCCGGTCTGTCCTGCTATTCATCCATTGCTGGGTGGGAGAAGAAGAAGAGGATTCATACCTTTCCCAAGGGTATTAGCACGTAAGTGAATGTAATGGATTCGACTGGAATTCGAACTCGGCTCTCCGATTCCTCAATCCGAGCTGCCCGGTCTGTCCTGCTATTCATCCATTGCTGGGTGGGAGAAGAAGAAGAGGATTCATACCTTTCCCAAGGGTATTAGCACGTAAGTGAATGTAATGGATTCGACTGGAATTCGAACTCGGCTCTCCGATTCCTCAATCAATCCGAGCTGCCCGGTCTGTCCTGCTATTCATCCATTGCTGGGTGGGAGAAGAAGAAGAGGATTCATACCTTTCCCAAGGGTATTAGCACGTAAGTGAATGTAATGGATTCGACTGGAATTCGAACTCGGCTCTCCGATTCCTCAATCCGATTCCTCATTCATCCATTGCCGGTCTGAGAAGCTATTCATCCTTTCCCTGGGTATTAGGGATGTAATGGATTCGAGAATTCGAACTCGGATTTCAATACCCCGGTTTCTATTCATCCATTGCTATGGGAGAGCACGAAGAAAGTGAATTTAAGGGATTCGAAGTGAATGTAATGGATTCGACTGGAATTCGAACTCGGCTCTCCGATTCCTCAATCCGAGCTGCCCGGTCTGTCCTGCTATTCATCCATTGCTGGGTGGGAGAAGAAGAAGAGGATTCATACCTTTCCCAAGGGTATTAGCACGTAAGTGAATGTAATGGATTCGACTGGAATTCGAACTCGGCTCTCCGATTCCTCAATCCATGAGCTGCCCGGTCTGTCCTGCTATTCATCCATTGCTGGGTGGGAGAAGAAGAAGAGGATTCATACCTTTCCCAATCCGAGTCTGGTTATTATCCATAGCACGTAAAGTGAATGTAATGGATTCGACTGGAATTCGAACTCGGAACTCTCTCCGATTCCTCAATCCGAGCTGCCCGGTCTGTCCTGCTATTCATCCATCCATTGCTGGGGGGAGAAGAAGAAGAGGATTCATACCTTTCCCAAGGGTATTAGCACGTCAAAAGTGAATGTAATGGATTCGACTGGAATTCGAACTCGGCTCTCCGATTCCTCAATCCGAGCTGCCCGGTCTGTCCTGCTATTCATCCATTGCTGGGTGGGAGAAGAAGAAGAGGATTCATACCTTTCCCAAGGGTATTAGCACGTAAGTGAATGTAATGGATTCGACTGGAATTCGAACTCGGCTCTCCGATTCCTCAATCCGAGCTGCCCGGTCTGTCCTGCTATTCATCCATTGCTGGGTGGGGAGAAGAAGAAGAGGATTCATACCTTTCCCAAGGGTATTAGCACGTAAGTGAATGTAATGGATTCGAATTCGAACTTCGAACTCTGTCCTGCTATTCATCCATTCTGGGGGGGGGAGAAGAAGAAGAGGATTCCTCAAATCGTAAGTGAATGTAATGGATTCGACGGAATTCTGTCCGATTCCTCAATTCGGTCTGTCCCTATTCATCCATTGCTGGGTGGGAGAGAAGAAGAGGATTCATACCTTTCCCAAGGGTATTAGCACGTAAAGTGAATGTAATGGATTCGACTGGAATTCGAACTCGGCTCTCCGATTCCTCAATCCGAGCTGCCCGGTCTGTCCTGCTATTTCATCCATTGCTGGGTGGGGGGGAAGAAGAAGAAGAGGATTCATACCTTTCCCAAGGGTATTAGCACGTAAGTGAATGTAATGGATTCGACTGGAATTCGAACTCGGCTCTCCGATTCCTCAATCCGAGCTGCCCGGTCTGTCCTGCTATTCATCCATTGCTGGGGGGAGAAGAAGAAGAGGATTCATACCTTTCCCAAGGGTATTAGCACGTAAGTGAATGTAATGGATTCGACTGGAATTCGAACTCGGCTCTCCGATTCCTCAATCCGAGCTGCCCGGTCTGTCCTGCTATTCATCCATTGCTGGGTGGGAGAAGAAGAAGAGGATTCATACCTTTCCCAAGGGTATTAGCACGTAAAGTGAATGTAATGGATTCGACTGGAATTCGAACTCGGCTCTCCGATTCCTCAATCCGAGCTGCCCGGTCTGTCCTGCTATTCATCCATTGCTGGGTGGGGGAGAAAGAAGAAGAGGATTCATACCTTTCCCAAGGGTATTAGCACGTAAGTGAATGTAATGGATTCGACTGGAATTCGAACTCGGCTTCATCGATTCCTCAATCCGAGCTGCCCGGTCTGTCCTGCTATTCATCCATTGCTGGGTGGGAGAAGAAGAAGAGGATTCATACCTTTCCCAAGGGTATTAGCACGTAAGTGAATGTAATGGATTCGACTGGAATTCGAACTCGGCTCTCCGATTCCTCAATCCGAGCTGCCCGGTCTGTCCTGCTATTCATCCATTGCTGGGTGGGGAGAAGAAGAGGATTCATACCTTTCCCAAGGGTATTAGCACGTAAGTGAATGTAAATGTAATGGATTCGACTGGAATTCGAACTCGGCTCTCCGATTCCTCAATCCGAGCTGCCCGGTCTGTCCTGCTATTCATCCATTGCTGGGTGGGAGAAGAAGAAGAGGATTCATACCTTTCCCAAGGGTATTAGCACGTAAGTGAATGTAATGGATTCGACTGGAATTCGAACTCGGCTCTCCGATTCCTCAATCCGAGCTGCCCGGTCTGTCCTGCTATTCATCCATTGCTGGGTGGGAGAAGAAGAAGAGGATTCATACCTTTCCCAAGGGTATTAGCACGTAAGTGAATGTAATGGATTCGACTGGAATTCGAACTCGGCTCTCCGATTCCTCAATCCGAGCTGCCCGGTCTGTCCTGCTATTCATCCATTGCTGGGTGGGAGAAGAAGAAGAGGATTCATACCTTTCCCAAGGGTATTAGCACGTAAGTGAATGTAATGGATTCGACTGGAATTCGAACTCGGCTCTCCGATTCCTCAATCCGAGCTGCCCGGTCTGTCCTGCTATTCATCCATTGCTGGGTGGGGAGAAGAAGAAGAGGATTCATACCTTTCCCAAGGGTATTAGCACGTAAGTGAATGTAATGGATTCGACTGGAATTCGAACTCGGCTCTCCGATTCCTCAATCCGAGCTGCCCGGTCTGTCCTGCTATTCATCCATTGCTGGGTGGGAGAAGAAGAAGAGGATTCATACCTTTCCCAAGGGTATTAGCACGTAAGGGAATGTAATGGATTCGACTGGAATTCGAACTCGGCTCTCGATTCCTTTCCCGAGCTGCCCGGTCTGTCCTGCTATTCATCCATTGCTGGGTGGGAGAAGAAGAAGAGGATTCATACCTTTCCCAAGGGTATTAGCACGTAAGTGAATGTAATGGATTCGACTGGAATTCGAACTCGGCTCTCCGATTCCTCAATCGAGCTGCCCGGTCTGTCCTGCTATTCATCCATTGCTGGGTGGGGGAGAAGAAGAAGAGGATTCATACCTTTCCCAAGGGTATTAGCACGTAAGTGAATGTAATGGATTCGACTGGAATTCTGGTGGGAGAAGAAGAAGATTCATACCTTTCCCAAGGCTATTAGCACGTAAAGTGAATGTGTTGGACTCGAACTAGCGGCTCTCCGATTCCTCAATCCGAGCTGCCCGGTCTGTCCTGCTATTCATCCATTGCTGGGGGGAGAAGAAGAAGAGGATTCATACCTTTCCCAAGGGTATTAGCACGTAAGTGAATGTAATGGATTCGACTGGAATTCGAACTCGGCTCTCCGATTCCTCAATCCGAGCTGCCCGGTCTGTCCTGCTATTCATCCATTGCTGGGTGGGAGAAGAAGAAGAGGATTCATACCTTTCCCAAGGGTATTAGCACGTGAAAGTGAATGTAATGGATTCGACTGGAATTCGAACTCGGCTCTCCGATTCCTCAATCCGAGCTGCCCGGTCTGTCCTGCTATTCATCCATTGCTGGGTGGGAGAAGAAGAAGAGGATTCATACCTTTCCCAAGGGTATTAGCACGTAAGTGAATGTAATGGATTCGACTGGAATTCGAACTCGGCTCTCCGATTCCTCAATCCGAGCTGCCCGGTCTGTCCTGCTATTCATCCATTGCTGGGTGGGAGAAGAAGAAGAGGATTCATACCTTTCCCAAGGGTATTAGCACGTAAGTAAGTGAATGTAATGGATTCGACTGGAATTCGAACTCGGCTCTCCGATTCCTCAATCCGAGCTGCCCGGTCTGTCCTGCTATTCATCCATTGCTGGGTGGGGAAGAAAGAAGAAGAAGGATTCATACCTTTCCCAAAGGGTATTAGCACGTAAGTGAATGTAATGGATTCGACTGGAATTCGAACTCGGCTCTCCGATTCCTCAATCCGAGCTGCCCGGTCTGTCCTGCTATTCATCCATTGCTGGGTGGGAGAAGAAGAAGAGGATTCATACCTTTCCCAAGGGTATTAGCACGTAAGTGAATGTAATGGATTCGACTGGAATTCGAACTCGGCTCTCCGATTCCTCAATCCGATTCCTCAATCCCTGGGTGGGAGAAGAAGAAGAGCTGCACGTAAGTGAATGTAATGGTCTGTCCTGCTATTTCATCCATTGCTATTCATCCATTGCTGGGGGGAGAAGAAGAAGAGGATTCATACCTTTCCCAAGGGTATTAGCACGTAAGTGAATGTAATGGATTCGACTGGAATTCGAACTCGGCTCTCCGATTCCTCAATCCGAGCTGCCCGGTCTGTCCTGCTATTCATCCATTGCTGGGTGGGAGAAGAAGAAGAGGATTCATACCTTTCCCAAGGGTATTAGCACGTAAGTGAATGTAATGGATTCGACTGGAATTCGAACTCGGCTCTCCGATTCCTCAATCCGAGCTGCCCGGTCTGTCCTGCTATTCATCCATTGCTGGGTGGGAGAAGAAGAAGAGGATTCATACCTTTCCCAAGGGTATTAGCACGTAAGTGAATGTAATGGATTCGACTGGAATTCGAACTCGGCTCTCCGATTCCTCAATCCGAGCTGCCCGGTCTGTCCTGCTATTCATCCATTGCTGGGTGGGAGAAGAAGAAGAGGATTCATACCTTTCCCAAGGGTATTAGCACGTAAGTGAATGTAATGGATTCGACTGGAATTCGAACTCGGCTCTCCGATTCCTCAATCCGAGCTGCCCGGTCTGTCCTGCTATTCATCCATTGCTGGGTGGGAGAAGAAGAAGAGGATTCATACCTTTCCCAAGGGTATTAGCACGTAAGTGAATGTAATGGATTCGACTGGAATTCGAACTCGGCTCTCCGATTCCTCAATCCGAGCTGCCCGGTCTGTCCTGCTATTCATCCATTGCTGGGTGGGAGAAGAAGAAGAGGATTCATACCTTTCCCAAGGGTATTAGCACGTAAGTGAATGTAATGGATTCGACTGGAATTCGAACTCGGCTCTCCGATTCCTCAATCCGAGCTGCCCGGTCTGTCCTGCTATTCATCCATTGCTGGGTGGGGAGAAGAAGAAGGATTCATACCTTTCCCAAGGGTATTAGCACGTAAGTGAATGTAATGGATTCGACTGGAATTCGAACTCGGCTCTCCGATTCCTCAATCCGAGCTGCCCGGTCTGTCCTGCTATTCATCCATTGCTGGGTGGGAGAAGAAGAAGAGGATTCATACCTTTCCCAAGGGTATTAGCACGTAAGTGAATGTAATGGATTCGACTGGAATTCGAACTCGGCTCTCCGATTCCTCAATCCGAGCTGCCCGGTCTGTCCTGCTATTCATCCATTGCTGGGTGGGAGAAGAAGAAGAGGATTCATACCTTTCCCAAGGGTATTAGCACGTAAGTGAATGTAATGGATTCGACTGGAATTCGAACTCGGCTCTCGATTCCTCAATCCGAGCTGCCCGGTCTGTCCTGCTATTCATCCATTGCTGGGTGGGAGAAGAAGAAGAGGATTCATACCTTTCCCAAGGGTATTAGCACGTAAGTGAATGTAATGGATTCGACTGGAATTCGAACTCGGCTCTCCGATTCCTCAATCCGAGCTGCCCGGTCTGTCCTGCTATTCATCCATTGCTGGGTGGGGAGAAGAAGAAGAGGATTCATACCTTTCCCAAGGGTATTAGCACGTAAGTGAATGTAATGGATTCGACTGGAATTCGAACTCGGCTCTCCGATTCCTCAATCCGAGCTGCCCGGTCTGTCCTGCTATTCATCCATTGCTGGGTGGGAGAAGAAGAAGAGGATTCATACCTTTCCCAAGGGTATTAGCACGTAAGTGAATGTAATGGATTCGACTGGAATTCGAACTCGGCTCTCCGATTCCTCAATCCGAGCTGCCCGGTCTGTCCTGCTATTCATCCATTGCTGGGTGGGGAAGAAGAAGAGGATTCATACCTTTCCCAAGGGTATTAGCACGTAAGTGAATGTAATGGATTCGACTGGAATTCGAACTCGGCTCTCCGATTCCTCAATCCGAGCTGCCCGGTCTGTCCTGCTATTCATCCATTGCTGGGTGGGAGAAGAAGAAGAGGATTCATACCTTTCCCAAGGGTATTAGCACGTAAGTGAATGTAATGGATTGGATTCGACTCGGCTCTGGAATTCGAACTCTGGCTATTCATCCCGATTCCTCAATGAATGTAATGGCTGAATTCGAACTCGGTCTGTCAATCCGAGCTGCCCGGTCTGTCCTGCTATTCATCCATTGCTGGGTGGGAGAAGAAGAAGAGGATTCATACCTTTCCCAAGGGTATTAGCACGTAAGTGAATGTAATGGATTCGACTGGAATTCGAACTCGGCTCTCCGATTCCTCAATCCGAGCTGCCCGGTCTGTCCTCCTGCTATTCATCCATTGCTGGGTGGGAGAAGAAGAAGAGGATTCATACCTTTCCCAAGGGTATTAGCACGTAAGTGAATGTAATGGATTCGACTGGAATTCGAACTCGGCTCTCCGATTCCTCAATCCGAGCTGCCCGGTCTGTCCTGCTATTCATCCATTGCTGGGTGGGGAAGAAGAAGAGGATTCATACCTTTCCCAAGGGTATTAGCACGTAAGTGAATGTAATGGATTCGACTGGAATTCGAACTCGGCTCTCCGATTCCTCAATCCGAGCTGCCCGGTCTGTCCTGCTATTCATCCATTGCTGGGTGGGGGAGAAGAAGAAGAGGATTCATACCTTTCCCAAGGGTATTAGCACGTAAGTGAATGTAATGGATTCGACTGGAATTCGAACTCGGCTCTCCGATTCCTCAATCCGAGCTGCCCGGTCTGTCCTGCTATTCATCCATTGCTGGGTGGGAGAAGAAGAAGAGGATTCATACCTTTCCCAAGGGTATTAGCACGTAAGTGAATGTAATGGATTCGACTGGAATTCGAACTCGGCTCTCCGATTCCTCAATCCGAGCTGCCCGGTCTGTCCTGCTATTCATCCATTGCTGGGTGGGAGAAGAAGAAGAGGATTCATACCTTTCCCAAGGGTATTAGCACGTAAGTGAATGTAATGGATTCGACTGGAATTCGAACTCGGCTCTCCGATTCCTCAATCCGAGCTGCCCGGTCTGTCCTGCTATTCATCCATTGCTGGGTGGGAGAGAAGAAGAAGAGGATTCATACCTTTCCCAAGGGTATTAGCACGTAAGTGAATGTAATGGATTCGACTGGAATTCGAACTCGGCTCTCCGATTCCTCAATCCGAGCTGCCCGGTCTGTCCTGCTATTCATCCATTGCTGGGTGGGAGAAGAAGAAGAGGATTCATACCTTTCCCAAGGGTATTAGCACGTAAGTGAATGTAATGGATTCGACTGGAATTCGAACTCGGCTCTCCGATTCCTCAATCCGAGCTGCCCGGTCTGTCCTGCTATTCATCCATTGCTGGGTGGGAGAAGAAGAAGAGGATTCATACCTTTCCCAAGGGTATTAGCACGTAAGTGAATGTAATGGATTCGACTGGAATTCGACTCGGCTCTCGATTCCCAATCCGAGCTGCCGGTCTGTCCTGCTATTCATCCATTGCTGGGTGGGAGAAGAAGAAGAGGATTCATACCTTTCCCAAGGGTATTAGCACGTAAGTGAATGTAATGGATTCGACTGGAATTCGAACTCGGCTCTCCGATTCCTCAATCCGAGCTGCCCGGTCTGTCCTGCTATTCATCCATTGCTGGGTGGAGAAGAAGAAGAGGATTCATACCTTTCCCAAGGGTATTAGCACGTAAGTGAATGTAATGGATTCGACTGGAATTCGAACTCGGCTCTCCGATTCCTCAATCCGAGCTGCCCGGTCTGTCCTGCTATTCATCCATTGCTGGGTGGGAGAAGAAGAAGAGGATTCATACCTTTCCCAAGGGTATTAGCACGTAAGTGAATGTAATGGATTCGACTGGAATTCGAACTCGGCTCTCCGATTCCTCAATCCGAGCTGCCCGGTCTGTCCTGCTATTCATCCATTGCTGGGTGGGGGAGAAGAAGAAGAGGATTCATACCTTTCCCAAGGGTATTAGCACGTAAGTGAATGTAATGGATTCGACTGGAATTCGAACTCGGCTCTCCGATTCCTCAATCCGAGCTGCCCGGTCTGTCCTGCTATTCATCCATTGCTGGGTGGGAGAAGAAGAAGAGGATTCATACCTTTCCCAAGGGTATTAGCACGTAAGTGAATGTAATGGATTCGACTGGAATTCGAACTCGGCTCTCCGATTCCTCAATCCGAGCTGCCCGGTCTGTCCTGCTATTCATCCATTGCTGGGTGGGAGAAGAAGAAGAGGATTCATACCTTTCCCAAGGGTATTAGCACGTAAGTGAATGTAATGGATTCGACTGGAATTCGAACTCGGCTCTCCGATTCCTCAATCCGAGCTGCCCGGTCTGTCCTGCTATTCATCCATTGCTGGGTGGGGGAGAAGAAGAAGAGGATTCATACCTTTCCCAAGGGTATTAGCACGTAAGTGAATGTAATGGATTCGACTGGAATTCGAACTCGGCTCTCCGATTCCTCAATCCGAGCTGCCCGGTCTGTCCTGCTATTCATCCATTGCTGGGTGGGAGAAGAAGAAGAGGATTCATACCTTTCCCAAGGGTATTAGCACGTAAGTGAATGTAATGGATTCGACTGGATTCGAACTCGGCTCTCCGATTCCTCAATCCGAGCTCGGTCTCTATTCATCCATTGCTGGGTGGGGAGAAGAAAGAGGATTCATACCTTTTCCCAAGGGTATTCCTGGATTCGACTGGAATTCGAAATCCGATTCCTCAATCCGAGCTGCCCGGTCTGTCCTGCTATTCATCCATTGCTGGGTGGGGAAGAAGAAGAGGATTCATACCTTTCCCAAGGGTATTAGCACGTAAGTGAATGTAATGGATTCGACTGGAATTCGAACTCGGCTCTCCGATTCCTCAATCCGAGCTGCCCGGTCTGTCCTGCTATTCATCCATTGCTGGGTGGGAGAAGAAGAAGAGGATTCATACCTTTCCCAAGGGTATTAGCACGTAAGTGAATGTAATGGATTCGACTGGAATTCGAACTCGGCTCTCCGATTCCTCAATCCGAGCTGCCCGGTCTGTCCTGCTATTCATCCATTGCTGGGTGGGAGAAGAAGAAGAGGATTCATACCTTTCCCAAGGGTATTAGCACGTAAGTGAATGTAATGGATTCGACTGGAATTCGAACTCGGCTCTCCGATTCCTCAATCCGAGCTGCCCGGTCTGTCCTGCTATTCATCCATTGCTGGGGAGAAGAAGAAGAGGATTCATACCTTTCCCAAGGGTATTAGCACGTAAGTGAATGTAATGGATTCGACTGGAATTCGAACTCGGCTCTCCGATTCCTCAATCCGAGCTGCCCGGTCTGTCCTGCTATTCATCCATTGCTGGAATGGGAGAAGAAGAAGGATTCATACCTTTCCCAAGGGTATTAGCACGTAAAGAATGTAATGGATTCGACTGGAATTCGAATTCCTCAATCCGAGCTGCCCGGTCTGTCCTGCTATTCATCCATTGCTGGGTGGGGGAGAAGAAGAAGAGGATTCATACCTTTCCCAAGGGTATTAGCACGTAAGTGAATGTAATGGATTCGACTGGAATTCGAACTCGGCTCTCCGATTCCTCAATCCGAGCTGCCCGGTCTGTCCTGCTATTCATCCATTGCTGGGTGGGAGAGAAGAAGAAGAGGATTCATACCTTTCCCAAGGGTATTAGCACGTAAGTGAATGTAATGGATTCGACTGGAATTCGAACTCGGCTCTCCGATTCCTCAATCCGAGCTGCCCGGTCTGTCCTGCTATTCATCCATTGCTGGGTGGGAGAAGAAGAAGAGGATTCATACCTTTCCCAAGGGTATTAGCACGTAAGTGAATGTAATGGATTCGACTGGAATTCGAACTCGGCTCTCCGATTCCTCAATCCGAGCTGCCCGGTCTGTCCTGCTATTCATCCATTGCTGGGTGGGAGAAGAAGAAGAGGATTCATACCTTTCCCAAGGGTATTAGCACGTAAGTGAATGTAATGGATTCGACTGGAATTCGAACTCGGCTCTCCGATTCCTCAATCCGAGCTGCCCGGTCTGTCCTGCTATTCATCCATTGCATGGGTGGGTGGAAGAAGAAGAGGATTCATACCTTTCCCAAGGGTATTAGCACGTAAGTGAATGTAATGGATTCGACTGGAATTCGAACTCGGCTCTCGATTCCTCAATCCGAGCTGCCCGGTCTGTCCTGCTATTCATCCATTGCTGGGTGGGAGAAGAAGAAGAGGATTCATACCTTTCCCAAGGGTATTAGCACGTAAGTGAATGTAATGGATTCGACTGGAATTCGAACTCGGCTCTCCGATTCCTCAATCCGAGCTGCCCGGTCTGTCCTGCTATTCATCCATTGCTGGGTGGGAGAAGAAGAAGAGGATTCATACCTTTCCCAAGGGTATTAGCACGTAAGTGAATGTAATGGATTCGACTGGAATGGATTCCTCAATCCGAGCTGCCCGGTCTGTCCTGCTATTCATCCATTTCTGGGTGGGAGAAGAAGAAGAGGATTCATACCTTTCCCAAAGGGTATTAGCACGTAAGTGAATGTAATGGATTCGACTGGAATTCGAACTCGGCTCTCCGATTCCTCAATCCGAGCTGCCCGGTCTGTCCTGCTATTCATCCATTGCTGGGTGGGAGAAGAAGAAGAGGATTCATACCTTTCCCAAGGGTATTAGCACGTAAGTGAATGTAATGGATTCGACTGGAATTGAACTCGGCTCTCCGATTCCTCAATCCGAGCTGCCCGGTCTGTCCTGCTATTCATCCATTGCTGGGTGGGAGAAGAAGAAGAGGATTCATACCTTTCCCAAGGGTATTAGCACGTAAGTGAATGTAATGGAATGGATCTGACTGGAATTCGAACTCGGTCCGATTCCTCAATCCGAGCTGCCCATTCTGTCCTGCTATTCATCCATTGCTGGGGGGAGAAGAAGAAGAGGATTCATACCTTTCCCAAGGGTATTAGCACGTAAGTGAATGTAATGGATTCGACTGGAATTCGAACTCGATGGCTCTCCGATTCCGATTCTCAATCGAGCTGCCCGGTCTGTCCTGCTATTCATCCATTGCTGGGTGGGAGAAGAAGAAGAGGATTCATACCTTTCCCAAGGGTATTAGCACGTAAGTGAATGTAATGGATTCGACTGGAATTCGAACTCGGCTCTCCGATTCCTCAATCCGAGCTGCCCGGTCTGTCCTGCTATTCATCCATTGCTGGGTGGGAGAAGAAGAAGAGGATTCATACCTTTCCCAAGGGTATTAGCACGTAAGTGAATGTAATGGATTCGACTGGAATTCGAACTCGGCTCTCCGATTCCTCAATCCGAGCTGCCCGGTCTGTCCTGCTATTCATCCATTGCTGGGTGGGAGAAGAAGAAGAGGATTCATACCTTTCCCAAGGGTATTATCCACGTAAGTGAATGTAATGGATAGCACGTAAGTGAATGGAATTCGAACTCGGCTCTCCGATTCCTCAATCCGAGCTGCCCGGTCTGTCCTGCTATTCATCCATTGCTGGGGTGGGGAGAAGAAGAAGAGGATTCATACCTTTCCCAAGGGTATTAGCACGTAAGTGAATGTAATGGATTCGACTGGAATTCGAACTCGGCTCTCCGATTCCTCAATCCGAGCTGCCCGGTCTGTCCTGCTATTCATCCATTGCTGGGTGGGAGAAGAAGAAGAGGATTCATACCTTTCCCAAGGGTATTAGCACGTAAGTGAATGTAATGGATTCGACTGGAATTCGAACTCGGCTCTCCGATTCCTCAATCCGAGCTGCCCGGTCTGTCCTGCTATTCATCCATTGCTGGGTGGGAAGGAAGAAGAAGAAGAGGATTCATACCTTTCCCAAGGGTATTAGCACGTAAGTGAATGTAATGGATTCGACTGGAATTCGAACTCGGCTCTCCGATTCCTCAATCCGAGCTGCCCGGTCTGTCCTGCTATTCATCCATTGCTGGGTGGGAGAAGAAGAAGAGGATTCATACCTTTCCCAAGGGTATTAGCACGTAAGTGAATGTAATGGATTCGACTGGAATTCGAACTCGGCTCTCCGATTCCTCAATCCGAGCTGCCCGGTCTGTCCTGCTATTCATCCATTGCTGGGTGGGAGAAGAGAAGAAGAGGATTCATACCTTTCCCAAGGGTATTAGCACGTAAGTGAATGTAATGGATTCGACTGGAATTCGAACTCGGCTCTCCGATTCCTCAATCCGAGCTGCCCGGTCTGTCCTGCTATTCATCCATTGCTGGGGGGAGAAGAAGAAGAGGATTCATACCTTTCCCAAGGGTATTAGCACGTAAATGAATGTAATGGATTCGACTGGAATTCGAACTCGGCTCTCCGATTCCTCAATCCGAGCTGCCCGGTCTGTCCTGCTATTCATCCATTGCTGGGTGGGGAAGAAGAAGAAGATTCATACCTTTCCCAAGGGTATTAGCACGTAAGTGAATGTAATGGATTCGACTGGAATTCGAACTCGGCTCTCCGATTCCTCAATCCGAGCTGCCCGGTCTGTCCTGCTATTCATCCATTGCTGGGTGGAGAAGAAGAAGAGGATTCATACCTTTCCCAAGGGTATTAGCACGTAAGTGAATGTAATGGATTCGACTGGAATTGAACTCGGCTCTCCGATTCCTCAATCCGAGCTGCCCGGTCTGTCCTGCTATTCATCCATTGCTGGGTGGGAGAAGAAGAAGAGGATTCATACCTTTCCCAAGGGTATTAGCACGTAAGTGAATGTAATGGATTCGACTGGAATTCGAACTCGGCTCTCCGATTCCTCAAATCCGAGCTGCCCGGTCTGTCCTGCTATTCATCCATTGCTGGGTGGGAGAAGAAGAAGAGGATTCATACCTTTCCCAAGGGTATTAGCACGTAAGTGAATGTAATGGATTCGACTGGAATTCGAACTCGGCTCTCCGATTCCTCAATCCGAGCTGTTTCCGGTCTGTCCTGCTATTCATCCATTGCTGGGTGGGGAGAAGAAGAAGAGGATTCATAATACCTTTCCCAAGGGTATTATTAGCACGTAAGTGAATGTAATGGATTCGACTGGAATTCGAACTCGTCTCTCGATTCCTCAATCCGAGCTGTTGGTCTGTTTCCTGCTATTCATCCATTGCTGGGGGGGAGAAGAAGAAGAGGATTCATACCTTTCCCAAGGGTATTAGCACGTAAATGAATGTAATGGATTCGACTGGAATTCGAACTCGGCTCTCCGATTCCTCAATCCGAGCTGCCCGGTCTGTCCTGCTATTCATCCATTGCTGGGTGGGGGGAAGAAGAAGAAGAGGATTCATACCTTTCCCAAGGGTATTAGCACGTAAATGAATGTAATGGATTCGACTGGAATTCGAACTCGTCTCTCTCCGATTCCTCAATCCGAGCTGAAGTTGGTCTGTTTCCTGCTATTCATCCATTGTCCTGCTATTGGGAGAAGAAGAAGAAAAAGGATTCATACCTTTCCCAAGGGTATTAGCACGTAAATGAATGTAATGGATTCGACTGGAATTCGAACTCGGCTCTCCGATTCCTCAATCCGAGCTGCCCGGTCTGTCCTGCTATTCATCCATTGCTGGGTGGGAGAAGAAGAAGAGGATTCATACCTTTCCCAAGGGTATTATTAGCACGTAAATGAATGTAATGGATTCGACTGGAATTCGAACTCGTCTCTCCGATTCCTCAATCCGAGCTGCCCGGTCTGTCCTGCTATTCATCCATTGCTATAGGGTGGAGTCTGAAGAAGCTATTTACCTTTCCCAAGGGTATTAGCACGTAAGTGAATGTAATGGATTCGACTGGAATTCGAACTCGGCTCTCTGATTCCTCAATCCGAGCTGCCCGGTCTGTCCTGCTATTCATCCATTGCTGGGTGGGAGAAAGAAGAAGAGGATTCATACCTTTCCCAAGGGTATTAGCACGTAAGTGAATGTAATGGATTCGTTTGGAATTCGAACTCGGCTCTAGATTCCTCAATCCGAGCTGCCCGGTCTGTCCTGCTATTCATCCATTGCTGGGGGAAGAAGAAGAGGATTCATACCTTTCCCAAGGGTATTAGCACGTAAATGAATGTAATGGATTCGACTGGAATTCGAACTCGCGATTCTCAATAATGGATTCTCAATCTGTTTCCATTCCTCATAGAGCTGCCGGTCTGTCCTGCTATTCATCCATTGCTGGGTGGGGAAGAAGAAGAGGATTCATACCTTTCCCAAGGGTATTAGCACGTAAAGTGAATGTAATGGATTCGACTGGAATTCGAACTCGGCTCTCCGATTCCTCAATCCGAGCTGCCCGGTCTGTCCTGCTATTCATCCATTTTACTGGGCTGGGGGAAGAAGAAGAGGATTCATACCTTTCCCAAGGGTATTAGCACGTAAATGAATGTAATGGATTCGACTGGAATTCGAACTCGGCTCTCCGATTCCTCAATCCGAGCTACAGTTGGTCTGTCCTGCTATAGAATCCATTGCTGGGTCATAGCTGGGAGAAGAAAAGAGGATTCATATCTTTCCCAAGGGTATTAGCACGTAAATGAATGTAATGGATTCGACTGGAATTCGAACTCGTCTCCGATTCCTCAATCCGATTCTACAGTTGGTCTGTCCATTGCTATTCATCCATTGTCCTGCTATTTACTCATAGGGAGAAGAAAAGAGGATTCATACCTTTCCCAAGGGTATTAGCACGTAAATGAATGTAATGGATTCGACTGGAATTCGAACTCGAACTCGATTCCTCAATCCGATTCCTCAATCCGAGCTGAACCCGGTCTGTCCTGCTATTCATCCATTGCTGGGTGGGGAAGAAAAAGAGGATTCATACCTTTCCCAAGGGTATTAGCACGTAAATGAATGTAATGGATTCGACTGGAATTCGAACTCGGCTCTCCGATTCCTCAATCTCGAGCGGTCTGTCCTCTATTCATCCATTCTGGGTGGGAGAAGAAGAAGAAGAGGATTCATACCTTTCCCAAGGGTATTTAAGTGAATCCTGGAATTCGAGGCTCTCCGATCAAGAACCCGGTCTGTCCTGCTATTCATCCATTGCTGGGTGGGGAAGAAGAAGAGGATTCATACCTTTCCCAAGGCTATTAGCACGTAAATGAATGTAATGGATTCGACTGGAATTCGAACTCGGCTCTGCGATTCCTCAATCCGAGCTGCCCGGTCTGTCCTGCTATTCATCCATTGCTGGAGTGGGAGAAGAAGAAGTCTGTCCTTTCCTATATTTACTCATAGCTGGGGAAAAAATGGATTCATATCTTTCCCAAGGCTATTCCTCAAGGAAAAATGCCCGGTCTGTAATGGATTCATCCATTGCTGGTGGGAGAAGAAGATTGAATTCATCTTTCCCGGTATTCCTAAGTGAATGTAATTCTACAGTTGGTCGGTCTCATTCCTCAGGCCGAGAACCCGGTCTGTCCTGCTATTTATCCATAGCTGGGGGGAGAAAAAGAGGATTCATACCTTTCCCAAGGGTATTAGCACGTAAATGAATGTAATGGATTCGACTGGAATGCTAATCCTGCTAATTCATCCATTTCGAGAAGAAGAATTCGAACTCATAGCTGAATGATTTGGATTCATATCTTTCCCAAGGCTATTGAACGTAAATGAATATCCGATTCCTCAATCCAGCTGCCCGGTCTGTCCTGCTATTCATCCATTGCTGGGTGGGAGAAGGTCATACCTTTCCCAAGGGTTTAGCACGTAAGTGAATGTAATGGATTCGACTGGAATTCGAACTCGGCTCTCCGATTCCTCAACCCAGTCTGTCCTGCTATTTATCCATTGCTGGGGGGAAGAAGAAGAGGATTCATACCTTTCCCAAGGCTATTAGCACGTAAATGAATGTAATGGATTCGACTGGAATTCGAACTCGTCTCTCCGATTCCTCATCTGAGATTCTACGGTTGGTCTATTCATCCATTCAAGGCTATAGAAGAAGAAGTCTGTCCTGCTATACCTTTCCCAGGGTATTAGCTGGGGTAAGAATGTAATGGATTCGACTGGAATTCGAACTTTCCCAATTCCTCAATCCGAGCACGGTCTGTCCTGCTATTCATCCATTGGATTGGGTGGGGAAGAAGAAGAGGATTCATACCTTTCCCAAGGGTATTAGCACGTAAGTGAATGTAATGGATTCGACTGGAATTGAACTGCTCTCCGATTCTCAATCTGAGAACCCGGTCTGTCCTGCTATTTATCCATTGCTGGGGAAGAAGAAGAAGAGGATTCATATCTTTCCCAAGGGTATTAGCACGTAGTTGAAAATGAATGTAATGAATTCGACTGAATTTCAATCCGAGAACTCGGTCTGTCCTGCGATTCATCCATTCCTATCATACCTTTCTACAGTTGGTAATGGTTTCCATTCGAAGGCTCTATTAGAACCCAGTCTGTCCTGCTATTATTCATCCATTAGCTGGGGGGGGAAGAAGAAGAGGATTCATATCTTTCCCAAGGGTATTAGCACGTAAATGAATGTAATGGATTCGACTGGAATTCGAACTCGTCTCTGCGATTCCTCAATCCGATTCTACAGTTGGTCTGTTTCCATTCAAGGCTATTCATCCATTTACTCATAGCTGGGGAGAAGAAGAAGAGGATTCATATCTTTCCCAAGGGTATTAGCACGTAAATGAATGTAATGGATTCGACTGGAATTGAATTCTGAATTCCTCAATCCTATTCTAGAAATTGTTTCCATTCAAGGCTATAGAACCCAGTCTGTCCTGCTATTCTCATCCATTGCTGGGGGGGAAGAAAAGAGGATTCATACCTTTCCCAAGGGCTATTAGCACGTAAATGAATGTAATGGATTCGACTGGAATTCGAACTCGTCTCTCCCGATTCCTCAATCCGATTCTACTGTTGGTCTGTTTCCATGCTATTCATCCATTGCTATTTACTCATAGCTGGGGGAAGAAAAAGAGGATTCATATCTTTCCCAAGGCTATTAGCACGTAAATGAATGTAATGGATTCGACTGGAATTCGAACTCGGCTCTCCGATTCCTCAATCCCGAGTCTGTTTCCATTCTGTCCTGCTATTTATCCATTAGCTCATAGGGGGGAAGAAAAAGAGGATTCATACCTTTCCCAAGGCTATTAGCACGTAAATGAATGTAATGGATTCGACTGGAATTCGAACTCGTCTCTCCGATTCCTCAATCCATTATTCTACATTTTTTTGGTCTGCTATTTTCCATGGTAGACGAGTTGCCATCTCAAGGCTATAGAACCCGGTCTGTCCTGCTATTTACCCATAGCTGGGGGAGAAGAAGAAGGATTCATACCTTTCCCAAGGCTATTAGCACGTAAATGAATGTAATGGATTCGACTGGAATTCGAACTCGTCTCATTGCGATTGTCCTCTATTCATCCATCCTGGGGGGGAAGAAGAAGAAGGAGAACCTTTCCCAAGGGTATTAGCACGTAAGTGAATGTAATGGATGTTGCCATTCAAGGCTATAGAACCCGGTCTGTCCTGCTATTTATCCATAGCTGGGGGAAGAAAAGAGGATTCATACCTTTCCCAAGGGTATTAGCACGTAAATGAATGTAATGGATTTGACTGGAATTCGAACTCGTCTCTCCGATTCCTCAATCCTATTCTACGGTCTGTGGTATGTTCCATCCATTCAAGAAGAGGATTCATATTTCTTTAGATTAGACCAGTCCATCCTGCTATAGAACCCGGTCTGTCTGCTATTTACCCATAGGGGGAGAAAAGAGGATTCATACCTTTCCCAAGGCTATTAGCACGTAAATGAATGTAATGGATTTGACTGGAATTCAAACGAACTCGTCGGTCATGCGATTCCTCAATCCTATTTTTCTGCTTTCAGTTGGTCTGTTTCCATTCAAGGCTATAGAACCCGGTCTGTCCTGCTATTTACCCATAGCTGGGGGAAGAAAAGAGGATTCATACCTTTCCCAAGGGTATTAGCACGTAAAGTGAATGTAATGGATTTGACTGGAATTCAAACTCAGCTCTCCGATTCAGTTATGTGTTGGTCTGCATTCATACATCCTTAGGGGGTCATGTGGGGAAGAAAAAGAGGATTCATACCTTTCCCAAGATTTTTAGGTAAAGTGAATTTATTGGATTCGACTGGAATTAGAACTCAGTTGATTCCTCAAGGCTATAGAACCCGGTCTGTCCTGCTATTTACCCATAGCTGGGGGGAGAAGAAAAGAGGATTCATACCTTTCCCAAGGGTATTAGCACGTAAAGTGAATGTAATGGATTTGACTGGAATTCAAACTCGGCTCTCCCATTCAGTTCAATCTGAGCCATCATGATGCTATTTATCCATTAATGTATTGGGAGAAGAAGAAGAGATTTTTTCCCTGGTATTCAGTTGCTATTTCTTGGATACGGTGGACCAGTTGCCATCCAAGGCTATAGAACCCGGTCTGTCCTGCTATTTACCCATAGCTGGGGGAGAAGAAAAGAGGATTCATACCTTTCCCAAGGGTATTAGCACGTAAGTGAATGTAATGGATTTGACTGGAATTCAAACTCCTCTCCCATTCCTTCAGTTATGAATTCGAATTGGGTGGGTCTTTTTTCTGCGATTCCAGTTCCTATTCTACAGTTGGTCTGTTTCCATTCAAGGCTATAGAACCCAGTCTGTCCTGCTATTTACCCATAGCTGGGGGAAGAAAAGAGGATTCATACCTTTCCCAAGGGTATTAGCACGTAAAGTGAATGTAATGGATTTGACTGGAATTCGAACTCGTCTCTCCGATTTTCTCATGTGAGATGCATGATACATATGCTATGAATCTTTTGTCCTGCAATTTTTCATTAGTAGTTGAATTTAAGAAGAAGAAAAGAGGATTGCCTTTCCCAAGGCTATATTAACCCGGTCTGTAAATTGAATGTAATGGGGAGAAGAAGAAATTCGAACTTTCCCAAGGGTATTAAAAGTGAATCCTAATCTACATTTGAACTGTTTGAATTCAAACTCTATAGAACCCATCTGTCCTGTTATTTACTCATGCTGGAGAAGAAAAAGAGGATTCATATCTTTTTTTCTATTAGCACGTAAATGAATGTTTTTCTGCAAAGGTTGTCTCTGGGATTTCAATCCTATTCTACAGTTGGTCAGTTGCCATTCAAGGCTATAGAACCCGGTCTGTCCTGCTATTTACCCATAGCTGGGGGGAAGAAGAAGAGGATTCATACCTTTCCCAAGGGTATTAGCATGTAAGTTATTGAATGTAATGGATTTGACTGGAATTCGAACTCGTCTCTCCGATTCAGAATATGATTCATGCATATCAGTTATTCCAGGTCTTTCCATATTTCTTTATATTGGGGAGAAGAGAGAATCAGATTTTTTCCTGCATTCATTTCTATTTCTTTGGGGTAAGAAAGTTGCCATCCATCTCTTTCCCGGTCTGTCCTGCCACGTAAATTTACCCATAGCTGGGGGAGAAGAGAAGAAGATTCATGACCTTTCCCAAGGGTATTAGTAAGTGAAAGTGAATGTAATGGATTTGACTGGAACCCAAACTGTCCTGCTCTTTATTCAGTTATGGGGAAGAAAATGCATGATACATATTTCTTTCGGTCATTATCAGGCCATTAAATGAATGTCATGGATTTTTCCTGGAATTCGCACTCGTCTCTGCGATTCCTCAATTGAATTAGAGTTGGTCTGTTTCCATTCAAGGCTATAGAACCCGGTCTGTCCTGCTATTTACCCATAGCTGGGGGGGAAGAAAAGAGGATTCATATCTTTCCCAAGGGTATTAGCACGTAAGTGAATGTAATGGATTTGACTGGAATTCGAACTCACTCTCCGATTCCTCAATCCATTCTACAGTTGGTACTTTCCATTCATGTATCTTCAATACAAAACCCATTTGTCCTGCAGTCATTTACTAATAGCTTTTTTTGACTAGACCAGTATCCATCCAAGGCTATAGAACCCGGTCTGTCCTGCTATGGACCCATAGCTGGGGGGAGAAGAAGAGGATTCATACCTTTCCCAAGGGTATTAGCAGTTGGTGAATGTAATGGATTTGACTGAATTCAAACTGTCCTCCCAATTTAGTTAGCTATTCATCCAGCTGGGAAAAAAAGAGGATTCATATCTTTCCCAAGGCTATTCACGTAAATGAATGTTTGGATTCAACTGGAATTCAGATTTTTCCTCAGTCATTCCTCATTTCTATTCTACGGTAGGTCAGTTGCCATCCAAGGCTATAGAACCCGGTCTGTCCTGCTATTTACCCATAGCTGGGGGGAGAAGAAGAGGATTCATACCTTTCCCAAGGGTATTAGCACGTAAAGTGAATGTAATGGATTTGACTGGAATTCGAACTCGTCTCTCCGATTCAGTTATGTGCCATGCATGATACATTTGTCTGGTCAATTATCTTTTTAGAACGCAGATTTTTCCTGCAGTCAGTATCTATTTTTTTTGTAAAAAGTAGACCAATTGCCATCCAAGGCTTATTTATAGAATGAATGTCTGTCCTGCTATTTACCCATAGCTGGGATTCCTCAAGAAGAGGATTCATACCTTTCCCAAGGGTATTAGCATGTAAGTGAATGTAATGGATTTGACTGGAATTCAAACTCCACTCTCCCATTCATATCTTTGCCATGCATGATACATAAAGGCGGTCATGTATCTTGAATGAAGATTTTTCCTGCAGTCAGTTGCTATTTCTTTTCTACGGTAGACCAGTTGCCATCCAAGGCTATAGAACCCGGTCTGTCCTGCTATTTACCCATAGCTGGGGGGAGAAGAAGAGGATTCATACCTTTCCCAAGGGTATTAGCACGTAAGTGAATGTAATGGATTTGACTGGAATTCGAACTCTCTCTCCGATTCCTCTCCCATTCAGTTATGTTTCCATGCATGATACATACTTAGTCGGTCATGTATCTTTCAAATTTTTGGGGAAGAAATATTTTTTCCTGCAGTCAGTTGCTATTTCTTTTGAATTTGAACTAGACCAGTTGCCATCCAATTATAGAACCCGGTCTGTCCTGCTATTTACCCATAGCTGGGGGAGAAGAAGAGGATTCATACCTTTCCCAAGGGTATTAGCATGTAAGTGAATGTAATGGATTTGACTGGAATTCAAACTCCACTCTCCGATTTCAGTTATACAGTTGCCATGCATGATACATACAAAGGCGGAAAATGTATTCAATTTGAAAGAGTATTTTCCTGCAGTCAGTTGCTATTTTTTTCGACTATGGTAGACCAGTTGCCATCCAAGGCTATAGAACCTGGTCTGTCCTGCTATTTACCCATAGCTGGGGGGGAGAAGAAGAGGATTCATACCTTTCCCAAGGGTATTAGCATGTAAGTGAATGTAATGGATTTGACTGGAATTCAAACTCGGCTCTCCCATTCAGTTATGTCCATGCATGATCATACATAGGAATCATTATTTTTCCATTCAGTCATGTATCTTTCAATAGAACCCAGTCTTCATCTATTTGAATTATTTAAAAGAAGGATTTTTCCCATTTTATTGCACGTAAATGAGTAATGGAGAATTGAAACTCGGCTCTCGATTGAGCTATTTCTTTCAGTTGGTCTGTAGACCAGTTGCCATCCAAGGCTATAGAACCCGGTCTGTCCTGCTATTTACCCATAGCTGGGGGGAGAAGAAGAGGATTCATACCTTTCCCAAGGGTATTAGCACGTAAGTGAATGTAATGGATTTGACTGGAATTCAAACTCGGCTCTCCCATTCAGTTATGTGCCATGCATGATCATCCTTAGGATGGTCATGTATCTTTCAACGACGCAGATTTTTCCTGCAGTCAGTTGCTATTTCTTTTGCGGTAGACCAGTTGCCATCCAAGGCTATAGAACCCGGTCTGTCCTGCTATTTACCCATAGCTGGGGGAGAAGAAGAGGATTCATACCTTTCCCAAGGGTATTAGCATGTAAGTGAATGTAATGGATTTGACTGGAATTTGAAACTCCGATTCCCATTCAGTTATGTGCCATGCATGATCCATACTTAGGCGAAGATGTATCTTTCAATAATTTCCCAGATTTTTCCTGCAAGTCAGTTTATTTCTTTTTACAGAATTAGACCAGTTGCCATCCAAGGCAATAGAACCCGGTCTGTCCTGCTATTTACCCATAGCTGGGGGGAGAAGAAGAGGATTCATACCTTTCCCAAGGGTATTAGCACGTAAGTGAATGTAATGGATTTGACTGGAATTCAAACTCGGCTCTCCCATTCAGTTATGCCATGCATGATACATACTTAGGCGGTCATGTATCTTTCAATGGAGAAGATTTTTCCTGCAGTCAGTTGCTACCTTTTTATTTTTAATGGATTAGACCAGTTGCCATCCAAGGCTATAGAACCCGGTCTGTCCTGCTATTTACCCATAGCTTGGGGAAGAAGAAGAGGATTCATACCTTTCCCAAGGTATTATTAGCATGTAAGTGAATGTAATGGATTTGACTGGAATTCAAACTCGGCTCTCCCATTCAGTTATGCTATGCCATACAATCCATGATACATACTTATAAGTCATGTGTATTTCAGGTTTATTAGCAGATTTTTCCTGCAGTAATGTTGATTGAATTTCTTTCTCGGTAGACCAGTTGCCATCCAAGGCTATAGAACCCGGTCTGTCCTGCTATTTACCCATAGCTGGGGGAGAAGAAGAGGATTCATACCTTTCCCAAGGGTATTAGCATGTAAGTGAATGTAATGGATTTGACTGGAATTCAAACTCCACTCCGATTCCCATTCAGTTATGTGCCATGCATGATCCACAATTATTAGGCCAGAATGTATCTTTCAATGTAATGGAATTTTTCCTGCAGTCAGTTGCTATTTCTTTCTACTGAATTAGACCAGTTGCCATCCAAGGCTATAGAACCTGGTCTGTCCTGCTATTTACCCATAGCTGGGGGGAGAAGAAGAGGATTCATACATACCTTTCCCAAGGGTATTAGCACATGTAAGTGAATGTAATGGATTTGACTGGAATTCAAACTCGGCTCTCCCATTCAGTTATGTGCCATGCATGATACATACTTAGGCGGTCATGTATATTTCAACGAGAGGCAGATTTTTCCTGCAGTCAGAATTGCTGGTTTTCTTTCTTGGTAGACCAGTTGCCATCCAAGGCTATAGAACCCGGTCTGTCCTGCTCTTATTTACCCATAGCTGGGGGAGAAGAAGAAGAGGATTCATACCTTTCCCAAGGGTATTAGCATGTAAGTGAATGTAATGGATTTGACTGGAATTCAAACTCCTCTCCCATTCCTCAATGTGCCATGCATGATACATACTTAGGCGGTCATGTATTTTTGATCCGACGCAGATTTTTCCTGCAGTCAGTTGTTATTTCTTTTGGATTCGGTAGACCAGTTGCCATCCAAGGCTATAGAACCCGGTCTGTCCTGCTATTTACCCATAGCTGGGGGGGAAGAAGAAGAGGATTCATACCTTTCCCAAGGGTATTAGCATGTAAGTGAATGTAATGGATTTGACTGGAATTCAAACTCACTCTCCCATTCAGTTATGTGCCATGCATGATTACATACTTAGGCGGTCATGTATTTTCAACGAATTTATTTTTTTCCTGCAGTCAGTTGCTATTTCTTTCCCAATTGTAGACCAGTTGCCATCCAAGGCTATAGAACCCGGTCTGTCCCTGTCCTTTACCCACCCATAGCTGGGGGAGAAGAAGAGGATTCATTTTTTTTCCCAAGGGTATTAGCATGTAAGTGAATGTAATGGATTTGACTGAATTCAAACTCCACTCTCCCATTCAGTTATTGCCATGCATGATACATACTTAGGCGGTCATGTATCTTTCAAAGAACGCAGATTTTTTCCTGCAGTCAGTTGCTTTTTCTTTGACTTGGTAGACCAGTTGCCATCCAAGGCTATAGAACCCGGTCTGTCCTGCTATTTACCCATAGCTGGGGGAGAAGAAGAGGATTCATACCTTTCCCAAGGGTATTAGCATGTAAGTGAATGTAATGGATTTGACTGGAATTCAAACTCGGCTCTCCATTCCCATTCAGTTATGTGCCATGAGCATGATACATACTTAGGCGGTCATGTATCTTTTCATCGATTATTCCCAGAAATTTGCAGTAAGTTGTAATTTCTTTCTGCGGTAGACCAGTTGCCATCCAAGGCTATAGAACCCGGTCTGTCCTGCTATTTACCCATAGCTGGGGAGAGAAAGAGGATTCATACCTTTCCCAAGGGTATTAGCATGTAAGTGAATGTAATGGATTTGACTGGAATTCAAACTCCACTCTCGATTCCTCATTCCCCATTCAGTTATTCATTCCATGCATGATACATACTTAGGCGGAAGAAAATGTATTCATATTTTCCCAAGGGTATTATTTTTCCTGCAGTCAGTTTCGATTTATTTCGAAAAAAAATTCCTAGACCAGTTGCCATCCAAGGCTATAGAACCCGGTCTGTCCTGCTATTTACCCATAGCTGGGGGGAGAAAGAAGAGGATTCATACCTTTCCCAAGGGTATTAGCATGTAAGTGAATGTAATGGATTTGACTGGAATTCAAACTCGGCTCTCCCATTCAGTTATGTGCCATGCATATACAAATTAGGCGGTCATGTATCTTTCAAGATTTGATTTTTCCTGCAAAGTCAGTTTTATTTCTTTTTACGGTAGACCAGTTGCCATCCAAGGCTATAGAACCCGGTCTGTCCTGCTATTTACCCATAGCTGGGGGGAGAAGAAGAGGATTCATACCTTTCCCAAGGGTATTAGCATGTAAGTGAATGTAATGGATTTGACTGGAATTCAAACTCGGCTCTCCCATTCAGTTATGTGCCATGCATGATATCCATACTTTATTTTCATGTATCTTTCAACGACGCAGATTTTTTTTGCAGTCAGTTGCTATTTTTTTCTTTGGTAGACCAGTTGCCATCAAGGCTATAGAACCTGGTCTGTCCTGCTATCCAATTTACCCATAGCTGGGGGAGAAGAAGAGGATTCATACCTTTCCCAAGGGTATTAGCATGTAAGTGAATGTAATGGATTTGACTGGAATTCGAAACTCCACTCTCCCATTCAGTTATGTGCCATGCATGATACATACAGAAGGCGGTCATGTATCTTTCAAGGGTACGCAATTTTTCCTGCAGTCAGTTGCTATTTCTTTCTTTTTGGGAAGACCAGTTGCCATCCAAGGCTATAGAACCCGGTCTGTCCTGCTATTTACCCATAGCTGGGGGGGAGAAGAAGAGGATTCATACCTTTCCCAAGGGTATTAGCATGTAAAGTGAATGTAATGGATTTGACTGGAATTCAAACTCCTTTAACTCTCCCATTCAGTCATGTGCCATGCCATGAGATACATTCCTCCATTATTCTTGTTTCAGGAAGATTGCAATCAGATTTAAAAAGTCATTTTGTTATTTCTTTCTGAAAGAATTGAAGTTGCCATCCAAGGCTATAGAACCCAATCTGTCCTGCTATTTACCCATAGCTGGGGGAGAAGAAAAAGGATTCATACCTTTCCCAAGGGTATTAGCATGTAAGTGAATGTAATGGATTTGACTGGAATTCGAACTCAGCTCTCCCATTCAGTTATGTGCCATGCATGTTATCCATAGGGCGGTCATGTATTTTCAACAGACGCAGATTTTTCCTGCAGTCAGTTGCTATTTTTTCTTTGGTAGACCACCCATTTGCCATCCAATATTAGGAGAATTTGGTCTGTCCTGCTATTTACCCATAGCTGGGGGAGAAGAAGAGGATTCATACCTTTCCCAAGGGTATTAGCATGTAAGTGAATGTAATGGATTTGACTGGAATTGTTAATGTCTCTCCCATTCAATTTTGTGCCATGCATGACAGATTTAGCGTGGTTATTCCTTTCAACCAAACGCAGATTTTCTTGCAGTCAGTTAATATTTCTTTTTCGGTAGACTTTTTGCCATCCAAGGCTATAGAACCCGGTCTGTCCTGCTATTTACCCATAGATTGGGGGAGAAGAAGAGGATTCATACCTTTTCCCAAGGGTATTAGCATGTAAGTGAATGTAATGGATTTGACTGGAATAACAAAAAAAGAAAAAACTTCAAAAATCTGAATAGTCCTAAATCACAAATTCAAACAAAAAATGGAAAATTCAAATAAAATGATATAAAATTCCAAAGAAAAAAAAGAAATTGTTAATTTCTTTAAAATCAAACAATAGGTTTTAATAATTTAAATTTTTTGGGACTGTTAAAGAATTAAATTTAAATTAATAAACTAAAAAACTTTTTTTTAAAAGGATTTTTTTTTAAACTCAATAGAATTCTATTCTCTTTAAAGAGGTTTTTTATTTATTATATGAAATAAAAATAATTTTCTTATTAAATTCAATTTGTGCCCATAAATTGAAATGAGGAAAATTTATAAAAAGTGTTATTTCTATTATTTCTTATTTTTCAAAGAAATAAAAAAAAGTTACTTGCTTAATGACTTTAAATATGAATTTTTTTTTAAAATAATTTCAATTTTTAAAAATTTAAAACAATAATTTTCATTTCAAAATCATTTTTCAACAAAAACAAAACTTTTGGCATTGACCAGATTCAATTCATCTTTTTTAATTAAAAATCTTTATTTCAAAAATTAAATATTTTTAAGTAAATAATTAAAAAAAATTCTCTAAAAATTTCAAAAAATTTTCTTCATTAAATATATTCCCAAATGAAATAAGAAAATTTAAAAAATTTTTTCTCAATTATATACAAATTTCAATATCAGAAATTTGTCAAAAAATTAAAGTCAAAAATTCTAACATGTTTACAAAAACCAAATAATGACTGTTTTATACATATTTTAATTCTTATGAATATAAACTTTTAAAACCTTTAAATTATTTTTAAAAATGCATACTAAAATAAATTTTCAAAAATATCTCTAAAAAACAATATAAATTATCATTTATTTTAAAAAATTAAAAATCGACTTAATTTTTCAATCTGAGAAAAAAATTTAAAATCAAATAAAATAATTTAAAATTTATCTTTAAAGGAAAATTAAAAAAGGTTTTTATTTACAAAAAATTTTTAAAATATTATCAAAATCAATTGTTTTAAATCAAGGTTTTATAAATAAGTAGATTTCATGAAATTAAATTTAAATTAGTTATTTAAAAACATTTTTTTTCTCTATAGATTTAAAATTTTGGACATATTTAAAAAATAAATTCATAATATGTTTTTTTTATCAAAAATATTTTGAAAGATAAAAATTTTTCCAAAAAAATCTATTTTAAATAAAAAATTAATAATCAAAACCATTTTGATGATAGATTCGTTCAAAAAATTTGATATAAATTCAAGAGTGTTTAAAAAGAATCAAAATTCAGAAAAAAGTTTTTGAAAAAACATTTAAAAATTTATAAAAAAATCAAATCATTTAAATGGGAATTTCAAAAGGAATTCATGTATAAATGAAGGTTTGTGAAAAAAAAAAACACAAAAAATTTTTTTTACAATTTACAAATTTATTGAACCAGTTATTTTTTTACAAAAAAATTTCATAGATAAATATATATATGAAAAATTGATTATTTACCATGAAGAGATAAATAAAAATTTTTTTATTTTAAATTGCAAACAAATTTTTTTAATTTTTAAAATTAAATTAAAAATTTTTTCTATAAAAATAAAAACTATGAAAATTGATTTCTATCAAAAACAATTTAAAAATATTTTTCAAAAAATTTTCAAATTTATTAAATTTATATAAAGTTTTATTCATTAAAACAATAAAGAAAAAGAAATAAATAAAATTAAAATTTTTATCAATTTTTACTAAAAAAAAAATATTTAAAAAAAAAATAAAAATGAGAAAATCAACTAAAACAAAAAAATTGCAATTTTCAAATAAATGGTGATAAACTTTTGAATATTTTCAAACTTGGCAAAAAATTCAAAAAGAATATTTTTACAAATTTCAAATGTAAATTTGACTTTAATAAAAATTAATTAATATTTTAAAATTTTAAAATGATTATTTTTTAAAAAAAAATCAAAAAAAATTTTATACAATTTACATTATAAAATAATAAATAAAAAATTTAAAGTAAAAATTTCAAAAAAATAAAATTTGAAAATTTTTATTGTTATTTTGTCCTAAATTAAAAAAAAAAAAAAAAAATTCAAGAAAATATAATATTTAGATATTTTTTTTTCCAATATCCAAAGAACAATTTTAGATTTTAAAAATTAAATAAAAAAAATAAAACTCACCAAAATATAAAAATTTTATGTAAAATTATAAAAAAATCCATTTAAAAGTAAAAATTTAAAAAAAATAAATAATTAAATGAAAATCTGAATTTCATTAAATATTAAAAATAAAAAATTTCATGCCATTATTAAAATTTAAACAATTATATCAATAATCTTGAAAAAAATTTTAACAAAAAATTTTTTTTTCATTTTAAAATTTTAGAATTTAAATTTAATCAACATAAAACAAAAATACCAAATTATTTATAAATTTAAAATCCACAAAAAAAATTAAGCAAAAAGTTCTCCATTTTTGACATTCAAACAACTTTCTTAAATAAAAATAATTTCTAAAAGAGAAAAAATTAAAAAAATTCAAAAAATAAGGAGAAAAAATCCAAAAAATTGATAAAAACAATTTAAAAAAAAATTAAAAAATCTTTTTAAAAAAAATGCAATTCCTTTGATAATTTTTTTAAACAAAATTATATATTTTTTTTAAAAAAATCAAATTTTTATTTAAAATATTTTTTTTAAATTTTATTATTAATTTTTTTTTTTAAGAAAATTTTTGAACAACTGATTTAAAAATTGGTTGTCAAATATAATTTTTTTTTATTTTTCATGATAAAAAAATCATTTTGTAAATTTTTTTTTTTTTTGACATCATTTTTTTTAATTTTTTTTAAAAAAAAACTAAGAAATTTGTTAAAATTCACAAAAAAATTAAAAAATTTTGATTGAAAATTTAAAAAAAATTAATATAAAAAATTTCAATCCATGCAAGATTAAAATAAAAATATTATTATTATTAAATTTGGAATTTTTGAAATCAGTATATTTTTAAATTTTAGTCAATGATAAAAAAAATTTTAAATATAAGAATATTTTTAAAATATTTTCCTTTATTTACATTAAATTTTAGCTTTTAAATATTCATTATTTCCAAAGAAATATATTATTTAAATATAATATAAGGATGAAAAATTATTTAAGGAAATGATAATCATTAAATTATTTATTTTTCACCTAAAAATTATTCATTAAATTTAAGAAAACATTTACAATAATAGATATGTAAAAATCTATTTTATATATCATCAAATTATTTTTAATAAAATCAACAATTTTTTTTCAAAATCAAAAAATAGTAAAAGGAAATTTTCAACATATTTAATAACCATTTTATAATGTTTATAAATGTTGACATTAAATTAAAAAATTTTTTATTGTCAAAAAAAAAGCTAAAAAAAAAATTTTGTATTAAATAAAAAAAAAATAATTTTAAAAATAATTTTTTTTTTTTTAAAAAAATTATTTTTTTTTATTATCAAATCACCAAAAAGTAATCTTAACAAAAATTGAACATTTTAAGGTTATATTTTTTGAAAATTCAAAAAAAGAATCATATAATAACATAAATATGTTTAATTTAAAAAAACAATAATTTCCAAATATGGAACAATATTTTAATAGATATTAAATGTAATTATTTGATAAAAACTTATCAATAATTGAAGGTTTTAAAAAACTGAAATCATTCAATAATTGATATAGTAAAAAAAAAATATATTATATATAGATTTGATTTTTGAAAAAATATAAGCCATTTAAAAAGATATTTATAAATTTTTATAAAAATAAACTTTAAAATTTTTATTAATTTAAAAAGAAAAACCTTTGATTTAAATTATTTATAAATCGAAATTTTGACAGGAAAAAAGAATCAAAAAAATGAAATTCAATGAATTTTAAATAAATTTTAAAGATTGTTATATTGAATGGTGTTTCATTTTATAAACTTTCTTATTGAACAAAACATAAAACAAAATTTGATGAATTTTATAAAAGAGAAAAGCCACAAAAATGAAAATAAAAAATTATTGATTTAATATATATATAAATTTAAAAATTTGAACAAAAAAATGAATTTGAAAAAATATTAGAAAATAGTTTAAAATTGTATTTTTCAGTTTCAGAAAAAAAAAAATGATTGTTAAATTTTAAAAAAAAATTTTTTTATTAAAAAGTTCAAAAAATCAATTATTGTAAACAAGCTGAAAATTAAGAATTTTTATAAATTTAAAATCTCAAAAATTTTTTTTACCCCAAAAAAAAATTAAAAAAATTTTTTTTAAAAATTAAAATATATGAAATTTAAAAAAAAATTAGAATTAAAGAAAAAAAATTTTAAAATAAAAAATTTAAAACATTAATGAAATTGATTGTTCTTTAATAAAATTTTTCATAATGCTTCAAAAAAGCAAAACAAATTATATTTTTTATATAAATGAAATAATATTTCCAAATGATAAAAAAAAAAAAAACCCAAAAATTTTTTAAACAATTTATATAAATTTCATTGTCATGTAATTGTTAAATTTGAAAAAATAATTGAAAAGCATATATTGAAATGAAAATTTAAGAAATAATTCAATGAAAATAAGATTTAATTATGATATAAATTAATTAAATATATTTATATATTAATGAAAATAAAATATTTTATATTTAAACCAAAAAAAAAAATAAAAATAAATTTTTAATTTTAAAAATTTTATTTATTTTCCCATTAGAATATTTATTTTTCTAAAATAATATCCAAACTTTTTAAAAAAAATTTATATTTAAATTTATTATATATAATTTGGTTTAAAGTCTTTTATATATTTAAATAATTTATATAATATTATATATATATATATATAAATATATATATATATATATATACAGGGTGCAATGGGTAAATTGTCACCCATTTTATATTTTTAATTTCATGCATGTGCATTGTTTGTTTTTGATTTTGTTGACTGCAGTAGTAGGGTCAGTTGGGCACTGTCTGTGAGAAAAAGAGCACCATGATGCAATTCACTCTGCCAGAAATTTGGAAATGGCATGCTGTACTGCTTGGCATTCACACTGGAAGCTCCAATACAAACATTTCAGAGTGTTTGGGTGTCAATCTGAGGACAGTGTAGAGGATTTGGAAAGAGTTGGATGAGTCTAATGGTGATTACGAAGATATGTTGTTTGAAAACTCAGTCTGATCATTCTGATAAGAAAAGAACTCCTGAATTTGTTGGTGAGGGCCTCAGACTCAACATGGAGGCCTACATCAAGTGCCTTGAGGAGGTAGTGCTGCCCTGGGTCAAGAGGGTGGCTGCTGGAAGACCCTATGTCTGGCAACAGGACTCTGCACCATGCCACACAAGCAGGAGAACCCAGTCATGGCTGTCAGACAATTTCTGTGACCACATCACCCCTTACATCTGGCCACCTAACCCCTTGATTATTATGTGTGGGGTGCAGTTGAGCAAAGACCAACAAAATTTGTAACACCAAAGATGAACTGAAGGCAAAAATTATGGCATTCACCAACTGTTAAAACAAGGAGACAGTCATCCAGAAGAGTTGCAGGAGATTCCAAATTGTCTGGACAATTGTGGTTGAAGCCAATGGTGATTTTATTAAATAAATTTACTCTTTAGTATTTTCAAGATATTTTATAATTTTGGTAAATATATCTGTTTTGAGATGTCATGTTATTTTCATTTTTTTTAAAATTTAGACAATTTATCCATTATAGATATATCATTTTATTCATTAATTCCTTCAAGATAATGACAAATTTATTTGTGCATAATGAAAACAGAAACTTTGTATTACTAAAACTTTGTTGTTCATATTTCTTGATTTCCATTTGTCTGCCTTGTTCCACAATATATTTAATATTTTAAATTTGTAACAATATATTTCATTTGAACATTCAAAAAACATTCAGATATTTAATCTTCTTAAAAAAATCAATAATTTGTCTAAAGAATCAATTACTAATGATGCAAAATTATAAAAATAGTTGAAAATTCTTATTATAAAAAAAAAAGCCTTAACTGAAAACATTGGAAAATTTAAACTTCATACAGTAATGTCTTTAATTATGAATGTAATTTTTTTTAAATAAATTTGAGTTAAATATAAATTTCAATGAAATTGAGATACGAGCTGAATTTCTTGATATACGAAAATTTTTCAATTTAATTTTAATTTTCTTTAAAAAAATGGGAAATTTTCCATTATGCAGTCCAAGTGTTTTTTTCGGAAGGATATTTTGTTTTATATGATACATTAATTTCAAAAAAAGTTGAAAAGAAAAAAAAAAATTGAAATGTATTTTTGATTTTAAAGGGAAATTTTTTTAAAAATGAAGAAGAATAATCTACGAGTAATGAATTTGGCGAGAAAATGAGCGTTTAACATCAACAGTAAATAAAAAATTTCTTAAATCAAAAAAAAAAATTTTTTTAAAAATTATGTTTAATTCATTTCAAGAAATTCAAAGAAAAATGTTATTAAATGATTTTCTGATCAAATCCTAATAAGCAAAAATACACACACAATGTAAAGCTACAATTTTCTGATGCTAGGATGATGTATTGATCTCATTATCGCTATCAGTAATGAATAGAGAGCACTGGCTGTTGATTTGGCGTTTTTTATAAAATACGTAAGCCCTTTAAGTATTCAAATTACTCTGCTGTGCGCCGATATTTTAGGAAAGAGTTTTTGACAGATACCAAATCGGTCGAGTTTCATCTCTTTAAGCAAAAGAGCCAAAAAACATCATTTTTTATTTCAACTTTATTTTATGTTATAAATATGTTTTTATTAAAGAGAAAGAGAGAGAGATAATAGATAGATAGATAGATTAGATAAAAATTAGTCAAGCAAAAAGAAATAAAGGGTTCAGTACAACATTTTCAAACCACCTGAAGATTTCGGAATGTACTTTTCAAATTCAATTTGTGATAAATATGCTGCCAAAAAAGATGAGGATGATAGTCAAAAAAATTAAATAGTTACGTAATATTCATTCAAAAATATATATATATATATATATATATATATATATATATATATATATATATCAGTACTGACATTAATACTTTCAAAAGAGGGTTGTCAACTACAAAGGAAACTATTTTTTAGGAAACGAAAATAAATATTCTTCTTGGTTCGATATTGGCTTAGTTTATTTTTTTTTTCCCTTGCCACAACACTTGAAGATTTTTTTATAGTTTTCAGTTCAATAAAATTTGTATCCAATGAGGGTGGAAATTAAACCTTTATAATATTTCAATGTTTGTTATTTCCATTAGAATCAATTCAGAATCCAGATGAATGAAATTAGAAGATTCGTCCTGATACAGATCTTCAAATCTTTTTATCATTTTTGACGTAGTAAACATTTACCCGTCATTCTGACGTAATGTCCACCATGATGTCATTCTAAGAGATTCGTCAAGAAAAAAATAATGAGTCACTTTTTCAAATGTCGAATTATTTTTATTTATCCATCGTTTTATACAGATTCGTGATTTTGTGGACGTTTTCGACTTTATATGAAAATATTCTTTTATATTATAACAATCTTGAAACCATGTCGAGATAAATTTCGCTTCCATGTGATCTTTTGAATATTTAATTTGATAGTGTTTTTCAAATTGGCATATAAGATTTTTTCCCGTTATAAGGCGCATCATTAATTTAGCAAAGAATATTGAATATTTAATCTAAAAGAAACCTTTAATACTAAAATGTTGATATAATATATATATATATATATATATATATATATATATATATATATATATATATATATATATAAATTATGAATTTTATTTTGGGTCTTAATTTAATTTTGATTGAATCAACATTCAATTTATATCTATTTCAAAAAAACAAAATCTTTCGTTTTGCGTAGTTTTCATTCCTGACTTTAGCTGGATCCAAAATTGTTTTTTAACTCCGTGGCCCAAAAATATTGAAAAAAAATTCAATTTCTTTGATATTATTATATAATAAAGAAGAAAGAAAGAAGATGAAAAAAAAACAGAATAAGTAAAAAAGCAATTTGAAATAAAATTAACTTATTATTTTAACTGTTTGTAACAAATTTTAAGTCTGAACCTTATCTGAGGTAGAGACAAACTTAATAGGCAATGTGTTTCTTGCTTTAATATTATACATAATATTTTTGAAATATCTGATGACTTCTATGCTCTGTTTTTCATAGAATTCATTTTTATTTCAACTCATTCTTTTCATATGTCCATTTTAAATAATTTTTTATTTTTTCAGTGTAAGATTTTTTTAATGAAATTTATCAATTGGATATTTTTTGATTATTTTAATCTCTATTTTCGTTGTTTTTCTTATTACTGAGAAAAAAAAAACAAGAATAATTTTTTTTAATTATATTGTGGAGGTGTTTTCAGAATCAAAAAACACGTTTAGATATTTCTGAACGGGTTTGGGAAAATGATTTACATAGAATCCATATGAATATTTGTTTTGACGAGGCTCTTGAATAACATTAAAATTCGAATTTTCAGATTCATATTTTGGTAAAAAGGAAAAATTTACAATGTTCTCAACCCACCCTCTATTCATAACCTATTTTATGTCAATTTTTTTTTTTTTGACTTAAAATTTGTTATAATGGGACCCATTTATTGAGGTATCTAAAGTGTTTAGTATTTACTAATTGCACATTAATCTCAATTTTTATTTGGATTCAGGGTCGGTGTCATCACTCCAATTCTAAATTCTAGTTTTTGTTTTGGAACGGTTTATCTTGAGTTCTATTTCTTAATGGTAACTAACAAAAAATAGATGACCTTATGCAAGGGGTCAAATAACAAAGAAACAGTTAATAAATTTAATTTTATTAAAATAAATAAAGTATTAGTCGTATTACATATAATTTTTTAATGGCAATCCTAAAATCTGTAGATGTTATCAAAGGAAGTAGTGAATGTGCTAACGTGTCAGGTATATATCATATATCAGAAGATATCATATATATCACAATAAAAAAACATCTTCTAATGCAGGGTTTTAACAAAAGACTTATAGCCTTTAGTTCAAGTAGCCAATTGTTACTGCAATGAATTGGTTGTAGTAGCCACTTTGTGGGCGGACATATTTCTAATTACTCAGTATTTTTCCTTTAATTCTAAAAGCCACTTAACTTCCTTATGCCGAAAAAAGCCTTCAGGTTATTGTTGGTTTCTACGAACAACCTCAACTCAGTACCACAAATGAAATTGGAACCCTAAGTGTTTAGCACTGAGAGCGCCCTCTACAATACAAGACCTAAATTTCTAATGAGAGTTGTGATACTGTTTCTTTGAATTCACCAAATACAAAATAAAATGGTTCCTTACGGCCCGTCATAAAAGCAAAGGTTATAAAACTAGACACGCCATCCAAACGCAAGTGGGTTCCACCTTCACAAAAAATGCCAAATAATTAGGGCATTGTATGAGAAAAGCTAAAATTAGCAAATTGCTTCCTGTGTGTCTATCGTGGAGTTATGGTTAACAAGCTAGTTTTGCAAGCCATTGTTAGTAAGTCCTATTCTCATTGCTTACTTGTACGGTCCCCGTCGCTTCGCTAACGACAGAGTGATTAAATCACAAATCGAAATTGCTTTCAAATTTATTAGAAAATATATTCCGTTTAAATAGAGGACTCATAAAAAATGCTTTCATGTTTCGGTTTATACACTTTTTCTGTTATCCACTGGCTGTTACCACCTCTTCACGCAAGCTACCAATCTGCCACTGGGTGGCATACCACTAGCGTTTACCGCTGGTGGCTCGCTATCGGACCGCCGGCCTGTTCGCCTCGCTAGAGGCCCACCGCCGGCCTGCCGGTGGTTGCCGCCAGAGGACCGCTGGCGTTGCCATCGGCGACCCGCCAGTGGGCCAATAGCGTGTAAGGCAGACAGGAAGGGAAATTAATCCCCTCAGCGCAGATGACTGTTTCCATTTCATTCAAATTGTATGTATGTACATTTGTTGTTCTTTTATAGTTCTCTCGCCTGAATAATGATTTTTTTTTCTCCTATCGCCTCTCACTCATTAACCCCGTGGCGTCTCAGTGGCTTTATTGCCCTGTGTGGTAGTAGTATCCTATGTTCAATATGTACAAATAATGGACTCACTCCAGTTAGCTATTTAACTTGTGACTCTTATTTTCCTTTGGTAGCTGAGTTTTGTTTAGTTGAATAAAGTTTAGCACTTTTATTGTTGTCCTGGGTTCTGTTCAATCTGACAATTACTACAACTTGCTCGGGATAAAATGATTAAAAAAGAAAGATAAAAAGAAAATTTTAAAGAATATATTGTTTTAAAGTTCAATAAAATATAATAGTTATCTGATTTTTTAGGATTATTTTCTTATTTCTAAATATGATATTATTGTTCAGCAGAGGATAGGAATTGTCCAGACTGAGTGAAAAGGAACTCCATTGTTCCAATGTCTTATTTCAAACTTAGTTAAATTGTGCATTTATGTGTGCATGTGTCTGTTTTTATGTGTATATAAGACTGCACAATCACATGTAAGTCACCCACACTGAATGCAGACATAGGTGTATAAATTACATTACATAAGTTAGACTCAAAAAGTGTGTGACGGGCAGAGAATCGTCTCTTCTTTTTATCCATCGTGAACTTTTTTCTGCCTACCATCACTATGGCTGATGCTAACCTCCAATGGAATGATTACATTGAACCAATTCTTCCGTCTACTGCTCGGAAAGTTGGTTCACTCTGTCGTACCAGACAATTTTTCTCGTCAGAGTCTATCTTAGAAATTTATAAAGCTACAATTTGTCCGTGCATTGAATACTGCTGCCATATCTAGTCTGTTGTTCTTGCTGCATATCTCGAAATTCCTGAGAAAATCCAAAGAAGAGTCTGCAATTTAATCGGTCCTGACCTGGCATCTCGACTTCAGTCACTTTCTCATCACTCTGACGTGGTTTCCCTGTGTCTTTTCTATAAATATTTTCATGGCAATTGTTCAAATGGGTTTTCCTCCTTGGTATCCCGACTGCATGAATTTAAACGTTCGACTAGATTGGCTATTAGGTCTCATCGTTTTACTGCTGAAATAGCCAGGTGTAACCGTAAATTCTATTCTAATAGTTTCTTTTCTCGCACTTCTTGCTTGTAGAATTGACTTCCGGTTTCTTGCTACTCTGCCGCCTACTGTTATGGCCTTGTTAGGGCCAGAAATAAAGACACAAAAAGAGGAATTGAGTTAAACAAATATATTAACAGAAACAGACATACAAACATATACAAACGAGAGTGTTATAGCAAGAATGTTCAGTTCGAATGTCAGAGCTGACTGCCGGAAACTTCCCTCTCCAAAAGGCAGTACCTGCTCCTATTTATAGCTGGGAGAGTCCATGAGTGCGTGGGTAAATTGCCATAACATCTACAATCTTCAAAATGGTTAAAGGCAACGCCCGTCGCCATCTTCTCTCTTCCTGAAACATTTCTTTTGTTTTCCTTTCATCTCACTTAATTTTTCTCATTCTCTTTCACTCTCAATAATCCCTTGCATCTTAGTGGCATTATCGCCTTGCTTGGGGGTGAAATGTTTTAAAAAATATTGATGATAGAAGAATGCTCAGTATCGATGGTGGAGCGTTTGTAAATATAACACTGCATGTTGATCGCCACGTTTAAGGCGTGGAACTGACAGTCGCGATGCAATGTCGAATTCTGCTCCTTTCGGAAATAAAAACAGTTTCGTAAATCTACACAGAAAATTCTTTGAAAACGGATGTAGCAACATTCGAAAGTACTTAGGAAGAAAATAATATAAAATAAAAATGAAATTTGGCAAATTTACCGATAACACAGAACATTCGGAAATTTCAAAAATTAAATTAAAAAACTTGATAAACAGCATTTGTCCATATTATTTAATCACACATGTCTGTCTCTGTGTGTGTGTGTGTGTGTGTGTGTGTGTGTGTGTGTGTGTGTGTGTGTGTGTGGACATTGAAGTCAACACCCAGAGGTTGAGCATGAAACAGACTGTCGCCACTAGCTGCCGGCTTCAATGTCCACTTTTATAATCACATGCGTTCTATCTCTGATATTGAGCAATTACACCCATAAATATAGCATACCTTCAAACTATATTTTCTCCTATATATATATATGTGTGTGTGTGTGTGTGTGTGTGCATTATATGTGCGGTGTTTATTAAGAAGTGCTCATTATCCGTGATAGCGCTAGCATGTACAGTTACGTGGAGAGTTGTTTGGACCCTAGGTTTCGTGATTTTCAAACTTTCGAAAGCGTGAAATCCAAAAATCACAAACAATGCTCCATGCAATCGCTCTTATTCGAAAATGAGCATTTTCAGAAAATTTGGATTTCAAACACACACACACACACACACACACACACAAACACACACACACATATATATATATATATAAATATATATAAATCCTCTTTATATATATATATATCAAAAAAATGTATATTAGGTTCCAAAAAGAGATAAAAACGTTTTGAAAAAAATGTGGAAAAGGTTTGAGTTATATATTACTTTGGTTTTTATTTAATTTTACGACAAATAGTTTCTGGTCTCGCGACCGTCTTCAGGTAAAATTGAGTTTTTCCACATATTATTAAAATAATTAATGTTTTCTAAATGTTCAATATTAAATATGGTTAAATATGAGATGGACTCTGTTTTACCTGAAACTCGTGTCGTACAATTATGTGAAACAAAATAATATATTTTTTCTAAATAAATCCACATTACGGTAAAAACGTTTTGGACCCAATCCTTGTCTTTATTTTTTAATATATATATATATATATATATATGTGAAAAGTGAATATAAATATAAAAAAATATATATATATGTATAATTATTTATATATTATATATTAAGGGTACTTATTAGAAAGCGCTCAATATCAGAGATAGAGCTAACATATTGTTTGGATAGATGTAAAGAGACCCTGGGTTTCAAAATTTAGCGATCGTCAGACAAAACGTTTTTGGTTGTAATGTGGAGTTTGTCTGACGATCGCTAAAGCGTGAAACCCAACACACAAAAACACATCTATCCAACCAAATATATATATATATATATATATATATATATATATATATATATATATATATATATATGTGAATCTATAAAATCGTGAGTGTAAAATTTCAGTAAAAAAAAATTTCTCAAGATCAACTTCAAACATTATTTGATTCTAGTGATGAAAGGTTTTAGAAAAGCAAATAAACTTTTTAGAAGATCCAATAGCAGAGAAATGGTGAAGAATATGGCACCTGTAGGTTTTCAATTCAGACCTTGCCATTTTTTTAAACCATTTACCCCCAGGATAGGACCCATTCTCCTTCTATAAAAGCAAATTTCAAACACACACACACACAATATATATATATATATATATATATATATATATATATATATATATATATATAAAATAGCATATTGAAACAAAATTAAAAATTTTGTAATGATCTTATAACATGTATATCCCTTTAAATTTGTAAAATGTTTATATATATATATAATTGATAGAGCTAGCATATTTAAAGATTGATGAGTTTGTGATTTGGGTTTTATTTTCGATCGTCAGACAATTGTCTGAACGATCGCAAATTGAATTATGAAATAATATATATATATATATATATATATATATTGAATATAAAAAAAAATAAAATTAAAAATTAAAATCTTCAGACACTGGCTATTTTAGATTAATATTCTTTCGTTTTTTTATTATTATAAGAAAAGATTCCTCGACTAGTTTCGACCGAAATGGCCATCATCGGGAGAAGAAATATTTTTGCTTGCTGGTAGCAAAAACTACAGAAATGAATGTCTTGATGGTGAAAATGAACTTTTGTCTGCAGTTTTCATTTGGTTTTTTTTTTTTTATCTTTTCAACATGAATCTTTTAACATTCCTTGTGTTGGAAAAACAGTCTCTTCTTTTCTCTTCTCTCTATATATATATATATATATATATATATATATATATATATATATATATATAACGTATTCTCGTAATATTATATTAAAAGTGGTGACCAAGATTTGAAATTTTTTAGCTTTTAGTTAATAAAATGGGGAACGCGTTAAAAATTTTGTAAATTATAAAATTTTCGACTATACCTGTAGCTTTCTTTGGCACCTGTATTTGAATAGTTTGTTTCAAAGAATGTTTCTTTCTTTAAAAATTTTAAAAAACCTTGGAGGTCAAGAGGAGAAATCGAAAATTCTATAATTTTTATTCAGGTTGAAATGATTAAAATATTAATAAATATCGGTTTTAATATTTTGACTTTCAACAATTTAAGTTTATTAGATATCATGAGATTAAAATGATTCTGTAAGAAAATATTTCCTAAAACGTCCACCCCATTTAATGTCTTTCTCAGACTGAAGGAGATGAAAATATTCACTGTATTCAGCAAAAACTCTCAAGAAGAAAATGGCTGTTCTTAAAGTCAGTGAATGCTGCTGGAACTTTATCCATGTCTTTTGTCTGATTCTCTTCCTAACAAGTTTCTTTTACTAATTTATGAAATGTGATGTGGGAAGGTTTTTATATGGGATTAAATACATGTAAATATAATCTCGTAACTTAAAAATTAATTCTTGCAAATTTTTTTTTGGGGGGGACCCAAATACAGGGTTGGGATGAGTCAATTTTGATTCTACAGGGTGCGATGGATAAATTGTCGTCTAAATAGCGTCAAAATGAAAATAACAATGACATCTCAATTTTCAAGATCCTCATAACAAGATGAGATAAGGTAAATCTAAAAAACGCAGAGAAAAATTTTTTCAGAATAAAATGGAAAAATTTCGAGGAAAATGAAAAATGAAAATAACGATGACCTCATTTTAACAATGTTTTACATTTGATGGATAAATTGTCGTTTGATAAAAAATGAAAATAATACTAATTGTTTTTAAAACGCAAAACATTGCGATGGTTTAAATTAAAAAAAATGAAAATGACCTCATTTTAACAGATCTATAGGGTGCGATGGATCAATTGTCGTCTAAATAGCGTCAAAATGAAAATAACGATGACCTCATTTTAACAATCTACAGGGTGCGATGGATAAATTGTCGTTTAAATGACGCAAAAATGAAAATAACACTGACCTCGTTTTCACAGATCTACAGGGTGCGATGGATAAATGACGCAAAAATGAAAAAAAGATATATTGATTTAAAATATAAAGGGTGCGATGGATAAATTGTCGTCTAAATGACGCAAAAAAAAAAATAATACTGACATCTCATTTTAACAGATATATTTACCAAAATTACACAAAAATATCTTGAAATACTAAAAAAATTAAATAAATTTAAAATCATTGGTTTCAACCACGGCCTCCAGACGACTTCGGCATCTCCTGCAACTCTTCTGGAAGGTTTCTTTCTTTAAGTTGGTGAATGCTGCCATAATCCTTGCCTTCAATTCATTTTTGGTGTTACAAGGAATTTGGTTGGTCTCTTGCTCAACTGTGCTCCACACATAATATTCAAGGGGGTTGCAGTCTGGGGAGTTATGTGAGCAGATGTAAGGAGTGATGTGGTCACAGAAATTATCTGACAGCCATGACTGGGTTCTCTTGCTTTTGTGGCATGGTACAGAATCCTGTTGCCAGACATAGGGTCTTTCAACAGCCAACCTCATGACCCAGAACAATACTCCCTCCTCAGGGCAGTTGATGTAGGCTTCCGTGTTGAGTCTGAGGCCCTCACCAACAAATTCGGGAGTTCTTTTCTTATCAGAACGATCAGAGTGAGTTTTCCGAGCTGCCGTACTTTCGTAATCACCATTAGACTCATCCAACTCTTTCCGAATCATCTGCACTGTCCTCAGATTGACAACCAAACACTCTGAAATGTTCCGATTGGAGCTTCCGGCGCGAATGCCAAGCAGTACAGCATGTCGCTTCCAAATTCCTAGCGGAGTGGATTGCATCATGGTGCTCTTTTTCTTACAGATGGTGCTCAACTGACCCTACTATACTGTAATTTACAAATTCAAAAACAACGCGCATGCGCGAAATTAAAACAAAAATGGCGACAATTTATTCATCGCAACCTGTTTATTAGGATGTTTAGAAAGTAATGACGTTTTACTTAAAAGTTTATAATTTTGCATTAAAGTTTATAATAAAGATAAATAAAATGTTTTATTAATCACAAAATAAATTAAACAAATCATTCAAAAATATATTCGGACTATTGTCCTCATCTTTGTTACCGATATTTATTAAAACGAAAAATATATTTCTTCAGGTGATTGGAATGTCGAACTGAATTTTATTTCGTTCACCAATATATTTATCTGTTCTAGCCACGTGCCATGTTTAATGGATAAAAGTTATAAGTTATCTCCTGTTAATTTCTGAAAGTTCTCCACTGCCTAAACCGGGTATTGAACTCACAACTTCAATAGAATCACTGATCTAATTAACGCCTTTACCCACTGTGCCATGTATCCTTGAGAAGGGAATTAACAGGAATTAATGATAACATGACATCTATTAAACATGGCATGGAACAGTTTACCCCAGTGAGCAAAATAAAGGGTTCAATCTATTACAAAATGGAATTACTATTTTTTTTTTTACAATTTATAAATAAATATAATAAATATGGCGACAAAGATGAGGACAATAGTCCGAATAATAAAAATTTACATATTACCTCATCTCAGAAATATAAGCAAATTAAATTTATTTAAATATGATTTATCAGAAATGTAATTATCTTCATTTACAACTAAAAGTCAAATGTTTGAGTCTACGTTTAATGTCTGTTATAATGGGAGAAAGCACTCGGCACCGGAGATTACAATTCAGCGGCAGCACCTTCCATATAGCACTATTGTTTTTCTTTCTCCATTTATTGAACAGGTGTACACGTTTATCTCTGGTTTCCTGTTTAAGATTGGGTTCACGGTTACTTCTAACTCTCTTTCACACCGAGTAACCTTATGCGTCTTAGTGGCATTATCACCTTGCTTGGGGGTGAAATAATTTTAAAAATAAGAAGCGAAGTAGTGTCAGTGTAGTATTAAAGTCCAGCGTGACAATATTTGGTATGACTGGGTATGAATAATTGACCCTTATGCATATACATGATAACGTAAAAATTTTACATTTACACAATGCATTACTAGGGTGTGGAAAGGTAAATTTCAAGAATCAATGTGTCTTGATGAACGTAGTTTTTTCTGTTTGTCGATCAAGTTGCTGACAACATCAGTAGTGGTGTTTATTCCATATTCCAATAGCTCCTCACGGAAAACTCTTTTAATATTCCACCAGATACAAAGAAAGAACTTCTAGGGATGGAATCAAAGATTTCTTACTGCTACTGTTTTTTTCATTTGCGAGACTTCTTGAAAAATGGGTTTTGTGATAATGTCACTAAAACGCATAAGGTTACTCGGTGTGAAAGAGAGAAGTAACGGAAACCCAATCTTAAACAAGAAACAAGAGATAAACGTCTACACCTGTTCGATAGATGGAGAAACCCATGCAAAACCCATTTGGACGACCCTCATTTTGGGCGCCGTTTCAAAACATGATTCACATTCAACCAATGCTTGGTTTCTATTTTAGCAGTATTCAAAAAATTAGAAAAAAAAAAATTTAATCCATTTTTTAAGTGTTTACGTATCCTTTCAGTATTAAGTATCCGCGTATGCCTGTCTTCTAGCCAATCCCTATTGAAGACGCTTTCTAAGGCACAATACTCACAGGGTTCACCTGTAACTATGCCGAGCGGACGTCAGTTAAAGTTTTTGGGAAAGAGTTTGTTACCTGGCGTGATCAATACTCTGAAAAAAGCCAGTGCACTAAAACCCTCGGTCACGATGACTTCATGATAACACAACCAGCGACGGTTTCCAAATTTTCTGTCTTCCCAATCTCAACCACAAGAATTAGTTGGGGGGTTGTCAACCAGTGATATCGTTTTCATGCAATTTCCATGTTGTGGGATCGTCTCCCCGATAAGATCAAAGTGTTAATTTCCTAGCAAATCGACTATGGTAACATTTGATCCTGAGTCTCATGGTCGGCCACCGGCCCATTTATCCTTTCAGTAATCATTTAGAAAGAATATGGAAGTAATTTAGTAAGAACAAGTAAGTAATTTAGTAAGAACAAGTAAGTAATTTAGTAAGAACAAAGTTATAAATGGCTTATAGTCTGGTCTGGTCGTATATTAATCATCGGCCTGTTTTAGTGCATTTTGAGCTGAGTAAACTATATTTCGTTTTAATTAAAACAGCTTTTCTTCTTCGGTTGAAATTGTGGGAATGAAGGTTCCGGTGGCAATGCCATTGCATTGATTGTGTTGTTTAATTTTAAATGCTTTTTTATGTTTGGGTCTTAATTTTCTAGAAACCTCTCGAGAGATTTTTGTCAGTTGCTGGTCTCTTTTTTCATTTTTCGTCTGCTGTTTTTCAGCAAAAGTTAAAATGTTAAAAGCTTCAGTTGGCTTTGCGTGGCTGAAGAATGCAAAGATAAAATCACGTTGACTAATTTCGTTAATAAGACGATGAAATGTAAAACGAAAGGTTGGCAATAATTGAAACAGAAAGAAAGAAAGAAAGAAAGAAAGAAAGAAAGAAAGAAAGAAAAGAAAGAAAAAAGAAAAACAAAGAAGGGAAGAAAGGAAGAATGAAATTAAGAAAGAAAGAAAGAAACAAAGAAACAAACAAACAAACAAACAAACAAAAGAAGAAAAAAGAAAAACAAAGAAGGGAAGAATGAAATTAAGAAAGAAAGAAAAAAGAAAGAAAGAAATAAAAAGGGAAGAAAGAAAGAAAGAAAGAAAGAAAGAAAGAAAGAAAGAAAAAGAAAGAAAGAAAGGAAAAATGAAATAAAGAGAGAAGAAAAAAGAAAGAAAGAAAGAAAGAAAGAAAGAAAGAAAGAAAGAAAGAAAGAAAAGGAAAAAATAAAGCAAAGAAAGAAAGGAAAAATGAAATAAAGAAAGAAGAAAAAGAAAGAAAGACTGAAAGAAAAAAGAAAAGAAAGAAAGAAAAGGAAGAAGGAAAGAAAGGAAAAAATGAAATAAAGAAAGAAGAAAAAGAAAGAAAGAATGGAAGAAAGAAGGAAGGAAAGATGGAAAGAAAGAGAGAAGGTAGGAAGGAAAAAGAAAAAGAAAGAATGGAAGAAAGCAGGAAAGAGAAAAAAAGAAAGAAAGAAATAAAGGAAAAATAAACAAAAGATTGTCATCAGACATATTCTCAAAAGATAAATAATGTAGAAAATTAAAACTCCGTGTCAACATTTCAAAACAGATGTGCAATCGAATAAAATTACCGAAATGAAATGATGGAGGCGGGGTTACATCGACGTCTACACACGGACACACACACACACACACACACACGGACACACACACACGGACACACATGCAGACACACGTAGACACGTCTCTGGACACACACAGACACACGATTATGGCAAGTAGAGCATTCTGCAAGAGAAATTGAAACTGAAGCGAAAATGCGTGAAGCAAGGCGCTATCTGGATTTCTGTGTCCGCCCCAAAAACTAAGACAATGGAATTGACAAAAGGATAAGGCAAAAAGAAAATGTCAATTGGAAAGTTCAGTGGGGGGCGGAAGAATCCCTAATTATAAAAGAGGAACGAAACAAAAATTGATCACGTAAAGAAAGAAAGAAAGAAAGAAAAAAAGAAAGAAAGAAAGAAAGAAAGAAAGAATCAATAATAAGACAAAGAAAGAAAAAAAAGAAAACAAGGAAAAAATTGATTAGAATTTTAGATCTTCTCACCCGAAGCAAAGCAATGAAAACCACTAGCACGCAAGAGGTTACTGAAAATGAAAAAAAAAGAAAGAAAAAAGAAAGAAAAGAACAGGATTCAAGGAGGCAGAAGATGACGATTGATATTTAAATTTTTAAAGCTTGTAGTTGACGAGAAATCAGGAAGCCGGGTGAGAGTTCCACAAGTGAGACGTATAGTTTTTTCTTTGCATAGAACTTACGTTTACAACTAGCAATTTCAACAGTGGAATTATGAGACCTATCTACCAATCTAGTACTGCGTTTAAGGTCGTGAAGTAGAGACACCAACGTGGAAACCTCATTAGAACAATTGCCGTGAAAATATTAAAATAAAGAAAGAAAGAAAGAAAGAAAGAAAGAAAGAAAGAAAGGAATCAAAAGTCAAAGAAAGAAAGAAAGAAAGAAAGAAAGAAAGAAAGGAAGAATCAGAGTTCCGTGAAAGAGAGTGTAATTAAAATGTAATAACAAGATGATGCGAATATGTTTCTTTTACATTTCAACTTTAGCGGAAATGAATTAACTGCCTTGGTGATTTTCATCCTACAATAGAGGGCGTAACCGTAATGCTTGACTTCACAAAAACCAACCAACCAAAAAGCCGCAGTCTTCACACGTGACTCACGTAAATCTCATGAAAGAAAGCGAGAAAGAAAGGGGGGGCTCGAATGTTATTATCCCCCCCTACACACACACACTTGGCATCCTTCCATCTCGCTGCGCGTCATGTCCTCCAAAATCGGTAAATTGCTCATCAAATGAGAGAAAATAACGAATTTTTTTTCTTTCCGCTGAACGAGTCGAGTAAGAAGGCGAAAAGAAATAATATTCAAAATATTTAATTGTTCGTGAAAAAATTCAGATTGAAATTCATTGAACAAGAAAGTAGTTGATTATAAAAGTAGATAAACGTGTTTTTTTGACGTGTGTTGACTGATCCGAGGATGTTTGGGTGGACAAGAAAAGGAATGTTTATTGAAATGGCTGCCGAGATGGTTTCATCCGACATGTGTAAATATTTGAGATGAATATTCAATTTGGTACTCTGTTGATAGATATAAATGGAATGAGAGTAGGGGGAGAGGGGAGGGGACACATTGAGATAGATAGATAGATAGATAGATAGATAAATAGATAGATAGATAGATAGATAGATAGATAGATAGATAGATAGATGAATATGAACAGACTGAGATAGATAGATAGATAGATAGATAGATAGATAGATAGATAGATAGATATGAAGATACTGAGATAGATAGAACAGACTGAGATAGAAAGAAAGAATGAAGAAAGAAAGAAAAGAAAGAAAGAAAGAAAGAAAGAAAAAAAAAAACTCGCAGAAGCCAAGGAATTTTCAAAAAACCGTCCTTTCTGCATAGAAGTCGTACTTTTCATACGACCTAACCCTTCGCTTCCCCCCCAATCCGCAAAAAATCTCGTTTATAAACATTATTAATGCAGTCTCCTTAATGTAAGAAAGAAAGAAAGAAAGAAAGAAAGAAAGAAAGAAAGAAAGAGACAAAGAAAGGAAGAAAGATATGAGTGGACTGAGATAGATAGATAGATAGATAGATAGATAGATAGATAGATAGATAGATAGATAGATAGATGTTAATTCTCGAATCAAGAACATCCAAGTGTATTTCTTAAACTAATTTTCACACGCGACCCCACCCGACTCTATTCTTTTCTGTTCTTAACGCAGGTGTAATATTAAATATAAAAGCATTTTGTTCTAGAATCGTTTTTCTAATAATCCTGTTTACTCATGATGACACAGAGTTGTGGTTTGTTACAGGTGTCATCGTTGTTTTATAGTCACCCAACGAAATTCCTCAAATAAATCGAATCGTTTGATTGAGCGCCTGAAAGCCGATCCTAATTCATATTCGTATTTCGCTCTCGTCATTTGTGATGACGTTGCTGTCCGGCGTGACGTCATGAATTCAATTGATGTCTCAATTCTAGAAAATGCGCTGCATGACACAAATATCAACAAATACTGAAACGTCGATAAACACAATAAAAATAAATACAAAATTAGATTTACAAATAAAAGAAGAGAAAAAAACAACTGAAATAAAGGAAGAAAGAAAAAGCGCTTCAAAGAAGAGACAGGCAAGTGTTTATGATTTCACATGTTTTAGAAATTGGCAATAATGAAATCATGTAAACTTACCAGCACATTTGCGAAAAGGATTTATATGTGGAAACAGGAAGAGGATGTAAATAGCAAAAATAATTTGTCGCTAAAGTTTGATTGTTTATATATATATATATATATATATATATATATATATATATATATATATATAACAACGTCAAATCCAGTCCGATAAGGTCCTAACGGATGAAACGCGTCAGAAATTATTTTTCAATTTGTCATACATTTTCTTTTTTAAACTGTTATTGATATAAAAAAATTATATATCTTTATCCCAACTACACACACACACACACATATATATATATATATATATATATATATATGTGTGTGTGTGTGTGTGTGTGTGTGTGGTAATAATATATATATATATATATAGGGATAACGATATATAATTTATTTATATATATATATATATATATATATATATATATATATAATATAAAGATATATAATTGGGATATATATATATATATATATATATATATATATATATATATATATATACAGACAGACAGACACAAACAATTCATCATGTCTAGACCTAGAATCCTTAACACATACGCAGGAAAGCACAGGACGGTCGTTTCGACTTCAGCAGTTCACATCCTCTACTTTGAGACTTTGGATATATATATACCCGGATATATATATATATATATATATATATATATATATACCAGTTGCTCTCAAGTAGCACAACTCTGAGTTTCATGCACATCGCAATCGTTATGTCCGGTTTGTAAATTTAACCGTTGTAAAAAAAGAAATGTATAAATGTAGCTCTGCTATTATGCATCGAGCACTACCACCAGCACTCAGTGTGCGATACTAAACAGAAAAAAGGGATAAATCTCTACTCCTGTTCAAAAGACTGAATCGAGCAACTGCCAAACCTATCTACTCCTATTAATATATATATATATATATATATATATATGTGTGTGTGTGTGTGTGTGTGTGTGTGTGTGTTAAGGAACAAGAAACTTTGATTAGAAACAAGGAAAAGTTTGCTGAACTGTTATAATGTATCAATCCCCCTTCATGGCAGTAAATACTGGGCTTGGATAAAGAGAAAACTCTGGGCAACAGAGATGTAGTTCTACAGAAGGATGCTGAGAATGCTATGAACAACTAAAAAGTTTTAAGGAACTATTTTACGTAAAAATCAAAAAGAGACTGTTGAAAATTCTAGAACCCACAATGAGAAAAGAAGGCGTGGGAAATCTGATACTCTTAAGGCAAGAGTTTCAAAGGAAAGCTGGGAATTACCTAGTTTGTTTAAATGAATGGCAGAACAAGGGATAGTAAAAAGTTATTGCTAAGAGCTACAAAGGATAGGAAGTTGTGAAGAGTAATGATCGCCTACGTCCTGATGGGATATGGCATACTCGGGAGGAACACCCTTGCGTCTGTCCTCTTACAATCTCACAATTATTGAGAAGAATTTATTTCTAATTTAGTGTAAGGAATTGCCGGTCAAGTTTTTGGCAAAAGGCGGATCATTTTTGATAAAAGGCCAAGAAATAGGACGGGTAATTAATTTTGGCCGCTTTCAGTGATTTAGCCGCGAAAATCATTTTTTTTTTAACTGTTTAACTGCATGCGCGTGTGTTTGCGCATGCGTGCGCGATGAAGAGGATTTTCCACGCTATTTTAAGGACATTCTATTGACGCCGATTTTCAATCGATCTGTTTAATTATAAATAAATATAGGCACTTAGGGATATCACTCAGCCAATCGAGTTGTCAATATATCGATCTCTCAATTTATTGGCACAAATGATTTCTTCTATCTGGCGTCCATATATTGGGAATCGTTGACCGAAAAAGGACACTGTAAAAAAAAGAGATTTTTCCCGTTCGATTAGCGCCCCGCCCTGCAATTTAATGGCAAGGTTAATAAACAATTAATTATGGTGTGAATGCAAGCCCCCTTCTTTCAGCTCCCAACCCGTCACCAATTCGTGTAGCATTTTGTCCCGACTAAAAAGCTCAACCGTGTAAATTCTAGTTCTTTTTCGCCAACTTTACATTCTTTTTGCCCATTTAAAATGCGAACAGATAGATAGATAGATAGATAGATAGATAGATAGATAGATGAATAGATAGCTGAACAGATGAGATAGATAGATAGATAGATAGATAGATAGAATAGATCAGATAGATAGAATAGATCAGATAGATAGATAGATAGATAGATAGATAGATAGATAGATATGAACAAACTGAGATAGATAGATATGAACAGATTGAGATAGATAGATAGATAGATAGATAGATAGATAGATAGATAGATAGATAGATAGATAGATATGAACAGACTGAGATAGATAGATAGATATGAACAAAGAAAGAAAGAAAGAAAGAAAGAAAGAAAGAAAGAAAAGAAAGAGAAAAACTCGCAGAAGCCAAGGAATTTTTCAAAAACCGTCCTTTCTGCATAGAAGTCGTACTTTTCATACGACCTAACCATTCGCTTCCCCCACCCCCAATCCGCAAAATCTCGTTTATAAACATTATTAATGCAGTCTCCTTAATGTAAGAAAGAAAGAAAGAAAGAAAGAAAGAAAGAAAGAGACAAAGAAAGGAAGAAAGATATGAGTGGACTGAGATAGATAGATAGATAGATAGATAGATAGATAGATAGATAGATGTTAATTCTCGAATCAAGAACATCCAAGTGTATTTCTTAAACTAATTTTCACACGCGACCCCACCCGACTCTTTTCTGTTCTTAACGCAGGTGTAATATTAAATATAAAAGCATTTTGTTCTAGAATCGTTTTCTAATAATCCTGTTTACTCATGATGACACAGAGTTGTGGTTTGTTACGGGTGTCATCGTTGTTTTTATAGTCACCCAACGAAATTCCTCAAATAAATCGAATCGTTTGATTGAGCGCCTGAAAGCCGATCCTAATTCATATTCGTATTTCGCTCTCGTCATTTGTGATGACGTTGCTGTCCGGCGTGACGTCATGAATTCAATTGATGTCTCAATTCTAGAAAAATGCGCTGCATGACACAAATATCAACAAATACTGAAACGTCGATAAACACAATAAAAATAAATACAAAATTAGATTTTACAAATAAAAGGAGAGAAAAAAACAACTGAAATAAAGGAAGAAAGAAAAAAGCGCTTCAAAAGAAGAGACAGGGCAAGTGTTTATGATTTCACATGTTTTAGAAATTGGCAATAATGAAATCATGTAAACTTACCAGCACATTTGCGAAAAGGATTTATATAAAGAAACAGGAAGAGATGTAAATAGCAAAAAATAATTTGTCGCTAAAGTTTGATTGTTTATATATATATATATATACATATATATATATATATATATATATATATATATATATATATATATAACAACGTCAAATCCAGTCCGATAAGGTCTAACGGATGAAACGCGTCAGAAATTATTTTTCAATTTGTCATACATTTTCTTTTAAACTGTTATTGATATAAAAATTATATATCTTTAAATCCCGAAATACACACACACACACATATATATATATATATATATATATATATATATATGTGTGTGTGTGTGTAGATTGTAACGATATATATATATATATAAGGTGGGATAACGATATATAATTTATTTATATATATATATATATATATATATAGGTGGGATAAAGATATATAATTGATATATATATATATATATATATATATATATATATATATATATATATATACATACAGACAGACAGACACAAACAATTCATCATGTCTAGACCTAGAATCCTTAACACATACGCAGGAAAGCACAGGACGGTCGTTTCGACTTCAGCAGTTCACATCCTCTACCGACTTTGAGAATCCAACCCGGATATATATATATATATATATATATATATATATATATACCAGTTGCTAACAAAGTAGCACAACTCTGAGTTTCATGCACATCGCAATCGTTAGGTCCGGTTTGTAAATTTAACCGTTGTAAAAAAAGAAATGTATAAATGTAGCTCTGCTATTATGCATCGAGCACTACCACCAGCACTCAGTGTGCGATACTAAACAGAAAAAAGGGTTAAATCTCTACTCCTGTTCAAAAGACTGAATCGAGCAACTGCCAAACCTATCTACTCCTATTAATATATATATATATATATATATATATATATGTGTGTGTGTGTGTGTGTGTGTGTGTGTGTGTGTGTGTGTGTTAAGGAACAAGAAACTTTGATTAGAAACAAGGAAAAGTTTGCTGAACTGTTATAATGTATCAATCCCCCTTCATGGCAGTAAATACTGGGCTTGGATAAAGAGAAAACTCTGGGCAACAGAGATGTAGTTCTACAGAAGGATGCTGAGAATGCTATGAACAACTAAAAAGTTTTAAGGAACTATTTTACGTAAAAATCAAAAAGAGACTGTTGAAAATTCTAGAACCCACAATGAGAAAAGAAGGCGTGAAAATCTGATACTCTTAAGGCAAGAGTTTCAAAGGAAAGCTGGGAATTACCTAGTTTGTTTAAATGAATGGCAGAACAAGGGATAGTAAAAAGTTATTGCTAAGAGCTACAAAGGATAGGAAGTTGTGAAGAGTAATGATCGCCTACGTCCTGATGGGATATGGCATACTCGGGAGGAACACCCTTGCGTCTGTCCTCTTACAATCTCACAATTATTGAGAAGAATTTATTTCTAATTTAGTGTAAGGAATTGCCGGTCAAGTTTTTGGCAAAAGGCGGATCATTTTTGATAAAAGGCCAAGAAATAGGACGGGTAATTAATTTTGGCCGCTTTCAGTGATTTAGCCGCGAAAATCATTTTTTTTTTTTAACTGTTTAACTGCATGCGCGTGTGTTTGCGCATGCGTGCGCGCATGAAGAGGATTTTCCACGCTATTTTAAGGACATTCTATTGGACGCCGATTTTCAATCGATCTGTTTAATTATAAATAAATATAGGCACTTAGGGATATCACTCAGCCAATCGAGTTGTCAATATATCGATCTCTCAATTTATTGGCACAAATGATTTCTTCTATCTGGCGTCCACATATTGGGAATCGTTGACCGAAAAAGGACACAGGCCCTAAAAAGAGATTTTTCCCCGTTCGATTAGCGCCCCGCCCTGCAATTTAATGGCAAGGTTAATAAACAATTAATTATGGTGTGAATGCAACCCCCTTCTTTCAGCTCCCAACCCGTCACCAATTCGTGTAGCATTTTGTCCCGACTAAAAGCTCAACCGTGTAAATTCTAGTTCTTTTTCGCCAACTTTACATTCTTTTTTGCCCATTTAAAATGCGAACAGATAGATAGATAGATAGATAGATAGATAGATAGATAGATAGATAGCTGAACAGACTGAGATAGATAGATAGATAGATAGATAGATAGATAGATAGATAGATACGAACAGACTCAGATAGATAGATAGATAGATAGATAGATAGATAGATATGAACAAACTGAGATAGATAGATATGAACAGATTGAGATAGATAGATAGATAGATAGATAGATAGATAGATAGATAGATAGATAGATATGAACAGACTTAGATAGATAGATAGATATGAACAAAGAAAGAAAGAAAGAAAGAAAGAAAGAAAGAAAGAGAATAACTCGCAGAAGCCAAGGAATTTTTCAAAAACCGTCCTTTCTGCATACAAGTCGTACTTTTCACACGACCCAACCCTTCGCTTCCCCCACCCCCAATCCGCAAAATCTCGTTTATAAACATTATTAATGCAGTCTCCTTAATGTATCTGATCTGGTTGCAGTCCAAGTGACGAAGCTGAAACGCACTAAAAAGCCATCCACATATTCATTCTTTTTTCCTTTAGCTACACAACTACGAAGCATTGATAAAACCAATTCTACAATAAGCCCCTCCCTTACTCCCTTCACGAGCAAGCGAGTGGGCAAAACGCGAGCGCGCACACAAACACACACACACACACACACAGAGGGAGTGAGTCTGTTTTTGTTTTTATCCTATTTATTGTTTACTGACCTGGCAGCTCTTTTTGTGGATCAGTTTTAATATTTTATATTATTAGGATTCATTTGGATTATTTACCTGTAAAATGGTTGTAGCCTTAAAGAGGTTACTTGTGAAAGAACAGCAACACGTGCGTAGATGAAAGAAGAGAGGTTTATTGTAAAAGAGAATACATTAATGAAAGACAGGGAATCGGGTGGCAGGCTAGTAATTCCCGAAGCAAGGATATCTACCAACCGACCCACGCGGTCACATGTGGCACAAGGCCGAGTTTAATGTGAGGTATCCGACCCCGTAGGCTCGGGCAAAATTTCCCTGTAGACCCAGTAAAAAACAGGGTCGGGTGACTGTCTACCACCGCAGACGAGACTCTGCCCTTGGGCATAGCCTCTTTTGGGTTCCTCTCCGCCTGAAGGCAGAGAGTTCGACCAACTTAGTTGGAGACGATTCTCCAACTAATTGCTGAAGCAAAAATATTTGCCAACCGCCCCACGCGGTCAGATGTGGCACAAGGCCGAATTTAACGTGGGGTATCCGAGCCCGTATGCTCGGGCCAAAATTTAATGTGCCCCTGTAAAAAAAGGGTCAAATAGCTGTCTACCATCCCAGATGAGGCTATATATATATATATATATATATATATATATATATATATATATATATATATATATATATAAAAAAAAAGAACAGTAAGATATATAATCCGGTTTTCTTATAGATATTTTTATTTTTACAAAATAGTGCACACTGTAAATTTACAGAGCATTAATATTATAAATTAATTGATTTAAAATATGTTTTTCCGCTACACAGTTCTAACCATGTTTCAAAAATAGAATGCTAAACGCCCCAATTTAATTTTGCAATTAAATTAAAAGCATTAATTCCATTTTGGAGTAACTTTTAAAAGTTACTCCAAAATTCGCTTAAAAATGAAATGGAACTAATGCTTTTAATTTAATTTTTAAATAAAAGAATTAAAAACATGGTTAGCTGAAAAAAACATATTTTAAATCAATTAATTTATAATATATATATATATATATAGAGAGAGAGAGAGAGTTGGCCCTCCCCATTTAGAGATAATATCGATGCAAGATCCTCGCAAATATTTCCCCTCGTCTTCATCTCTCTTAATGACTCTTTCACACGTTTATAAAATGAAAATAAAAGAATTGCGTAAAACAACTGATTATTTATTTGATTATGTCATAAAAAAAGTTCAGCGCTTTTGAAAATTGATTTTATTTATTGAAATTTTGGTTACTTCTTATTGCACCATGACACATCTGTCGAAAATTAATTTTAACTCTGCCAATAGAAATCTTTCAGAAATAAAGTAGCCGTTCTACGAAATAGGAATGAACTGAAATTTAAGTCATACTTCACTGGATTTTCAAATAATATTTAACATTTACTTTTTGCAATTGCAAATTACGTTTGCTTACAGCGAGTGTCTGTTGTCCTCTTAACTCAGACACAAAACTAAATCCTTAAATAGAATTGCTTAAATATTTCATGAATTTTAATTAGTTTTCCATCTCGTCAAGTGTGCAATTTTTTTATAATCGACAGCAAAATACAAAAAATTTTATTTATTCATTAATAGCAATCATTAAATCCGTAAAAGTTAAACCCATAAAAGTCGAGTTTCGACGGCATAAAACACGCCCGTCGATTTCAAGAGGACATATTCAGATATTAAGACATTGTAGTGTTTATAAGCGTGTATCATTTTTAAGGGAAGTTACAAGTACATTACAAAAGCATGTTCGCTATAGCGGGAAATGTTACTGTTTTGCCGGTGTACGCGTTTAGAGATAAACACATGTGTCTCCTGAAATGCCCACAACCAACATGGAGGACTCAGGATGTGAGTCCACGTAAAGAAATATAAAGAAACAACAAGAACTAATATATATGTACAAACAAATGATAATGTATTAATAACAAATGGTTACAAGTGACAAAGACAATAATGTGTGTAACAAATGAATGTGGAAGCTTTTTTGGGTGTAAAGTATGTGTAGTGAGTGAATGTGCATACATACATGTATGTGTGTATGTATTGTTTATGTGTTTCCTAAAAGAGAACGCATTAAAATCGCGTTCTTCCGCAAAAAGAGGCTGCGAATAATTATGGCGGAGTATTTATAGTGCCGGAAAGCGTCCCCTAGTAGCGGTTTCGAAAATTAGGAGGAGGTAACTCGACAACTGTATAGTAAAAGGAATGTGACAGTATTCAGCAATAAATCCCATCAGTGAAACTATCCTAAAGTAGCGGTAACAATAAAAAGCCACCACCACCACCACCACCAGCAGCAGCAGGAGAAGTAGCAGCAGCAACAATGCAATTTGAGTAAACAATTCAATAAAATCTGGTTAGGTATAAGTGATCAATGGAAAATGATAGCTTATTGTAAGAGTTGTGGATAAAATTAACTTTTATTAAAATCTCAACATCGATTCTAAAATGTATGCTAATATTTTTTACCATTTAAAAGTAGTACACGTTATATGACGTATATTACAGTAAATATATATATATATATATATATATATATATATATATATATATATATATATATATATATAGATAGATAGATAGATGAATAGATAATATATAGTGGTCAATATATATATATATATATATATATATATATATATATATCTATCTATCTATCTCTCTCTCTATATATATATATATATATATATATATATATATATATATATGTATAAATTTCAAGAGGATAGAATCAGGTAGAACTCAATGTCAGGACAGAGTAAGAATATAATATAAAGGCTCAAACACTCGTGGTTACGATTCAATGTAATAAATTATAACCAAGGAATATTACTGTTTGAGCCTTTTATATATATATATATATATATATATATATATATATATATATATATATATATATATATATATATATATATATATAGTAGAAAAAAAATGTATAGAAAGTGCTTTAATCGCTCAATCATCGGCAATGAGTTTGCGTCTAGGTCTTTGGAATATTTCATCTTTCTTGACAATTCTTCTATTATCACAATGGGACATAATTAATAATAAAAGTGCAATATTTAACTCTGTTTTACCACATTTAGCAACAGGACTGGTGCAATGGTCTCGTGATCCCGCTCCCCACGATTCTATTATATAACTCCCCGCCCCACTCTACAACAGCTCAATTGTCAGATAAGATAGTATTCATATAAAATACAAATTTTTATTGTAACCTTATTATCTACAATAATGGATCATATGCAATATAGGTGAACAATTCAACTAGAAATATTGAAAATAAAAACAATGTTTTTAAATACAAATTAACAAATTAGACATGTCATAATAAAATATTCAATATTAAATAAAATAATGTTTTTGCAGCAATTTTGACACAATCAACATTATAGATTAAAAAAATAGTGAATTTTATGTTTTTGTTTTTGTTTTTTTTTGTTTTGTTTTTTTTGTTTTTTTAGATTTAGCATGCACAAAACAAATTCACAGATTTGGATGAAAAAAAAAGAAATAATCTCAGAATGGTATCAAAATCAGCAAAAAATTTTCATCCTTTAATAGTCAGTCATGCTTATTTTAATTTGTTACTTATATCAAATGCAAGTAAAAAAAAAGCAAATATTGATAAATAGTGAGGATGAATTTGAAGATATAATTGAAGCAATCTTTCAAAATTTGAATCCATGCAATTATTATAGCTACCCAAAATTCTTCTTTAGCAAAACATATTTTAAATTTTGGACAGAAAATTAAGCTACTATCCTTTAATTTAGAATGGCTGATAAAAAATCCAGGTGAAAACTTTTTTGGTCTCATATTTTCTCCAAACATTAATGCTTAGTTATATTGAATCAATTGTTGGGTCGGTCTGCTAAGAAGTTTGGTTCAAGGACCCTTTTCTTGTCAAAATCCATCTGGCACATTTATAAACCAACAATTTGTCCTTGCATTGAATACTGTTTCCATATCTGGTCTGATTTTCTCCTGTTTATTCATCTCGAGGTTATTTAAAATCAAAAAAGAGTTTTAATATTATCGGTTATGACCTGGTATATTGATTCCAATCATTTCCCACTGACGTAACATGGCTACCCTCTGCCTTTTCTAAAAATATTTTCATGCCTGTTTTCTGATTAGCTCTCTATTCGCATGGTACCCTGGTTACATGAATTTAACCCAGTACTACTAAATTTGTAATTAGGTTTTACCGATTTGAAATAACTATATATAACCACAAGTTCCATTCTAATGGTTTCTTTTCTCACCTTTTCACCTGTAGAACTCGGTTATGGTTTCTTGGTTTTCCTGTCAATTATGACCTTAAAAAAAGTATACTTTAATAATCATATAGAACCATTTTTGCCTTTGATCAGTATGACTGATGCTAACCTCTAGGAGAGCGTCTGTTTAATATTTCTTGGTTTAATCTGTTTTCACCTTGACATCAAATGGCGTGATTATATTGAAACAGTTGATGTCTTTTACTAAGAAGTTTGATTAAAGGAGAGTTTTTCTTGTCAAAATCCATCTAAGCACATTTATAAATCTACCATTTGTCCTCGCATTGAATACTGTTTCCATATCTGGTCTGGTTCTCCTGCTATTCATCTAGAGGTTCTTGACAAAATCCAAAAAAGAGTCTGTAATGTTATCGGTTCTGACCTGGTATATTGATTCCACTCATTTTCCCACTGACGTGACATGCTTCTTTCTGCCTTTTCTATAAATATTTTCATGCCTGTTGTTCTAATTAGCTCTCTACCATGGCAGATGGTTACATGAATTTGAGTTTACTAATAGATTGGCTATGAGATTTCATTTTTTTAGTATTGAAATAATTAGATATAACTATAACTTCAATTCTAATGGTTTCTTTTCTAATACTTTTCATCTGTAGAACTCTCTTCCAGTTTCTTGGTTTCCTGCCATCTTAAAAATGGAAATGGAATGTTAATGCCATTTTTGTCTTCCTGTTCTTTTTATCTTTTTTCTTTTATTAGAGTCTTCAACTTTCTTACTCCCAGTTCCTTAAAATCTTAGTGGCATTAACCTGGGTTTGGGGAGAATTTTCTTTTTTTCCACCACATTCTAAAGGTATTATATGTAAATTTGAGATGCAGATTGTATTGAACATTTTATTAATAAAAATCAATGCTTTGTTCCATGAACTAATCTGTTTCTATTTTTAATATTTTGATATGGTGCATTGTTCTGAAGAAGTTCCCAAAAGTTTGCAACTGTTATCATAAATAGATACAAACTGTTCCAATTTCGATTCGACGTCGATATTGAAATGGTATTTTATTGATACCACTGAAATTTAAATTTATGCCAGAAAATATCCCCCATACCATTGCACCACTTTCGACAAGGCAGGAGGAATCATGCGTTCCAAGTTCTTTACACCAAATTCTGGTACTACTATCTGAAATCACAGAAGAAATCAAGATTTATGGGACAAGGCAACAATTTTTCAATCTATTATCAAAATTTTGTGAATCTTTAAATTGTAACGTCCAGTTTTTTTGTTCTTGTTTGATTGGAGTGGCACCTGGTTTGGTTCTGCTGCTGCAGCCGATCTGCTTCAAATTTCAAATGTTGCATTTTCAAAGAACTCTTCTGGAATGATTTGTTGTAAAGAACTTTGAGTTTGTTGGTTTTTCTATAATCTTGAAACAATCTGACCATTCTCCCCTGACCTTCATCAACAATGGATTTCTGCCCAAAGAATTTCTACCTACTGGAATTTCTTTTTCTATCAATTCTCTGCATACCTTGTGCATAGGACTGAGGGCATGAAAATCCAAGTAGATTGGCCGTTTTTGGAATACTCAGACCTCATCTGTTGGGCTACAATGACCATACCATAATATTGTTTTCTCAAATTCAATGCACGAAATGAAATTCAGCAAGTGAAAAATGACCTTGTTTAAGTGAAAAAAAATCTATGAAATTTCTGCCATATCATTGGCTTATCAGAAATTTGTATAAATGTACCTTTTCGGAAAGGTGTACTTAATTAAGTGAACAGTGGTGCATATAAATGTGTATCAAAAATTCTAATTTTGGATTTACTAAGATGAATTTTATCTCAATCATAGGTTGCTGTAGGTTGCATTGAGAAATTTTCTGATGTTTTATCTTTTTATTTGTTTTAAACATTTAAAATGTTTTTTTTCCCATATTTTTGATATATATATATATATATATATATATATATATATATATTCATTATATATATATATATTAAGTTTTATTTTGATTGAACAGTTTAGCGAATGTTCTGTCGACTTATTTTAGTTGGAAATTTTCAAATTCAGACACGCCTCTTTTTGATGCAAGCCTATTGCAATATGAGAAAAATCACCAATTTGATACATGCGCAAATAAACAAAGCATTAGTACTGGGGTTTGAAAAATACCTTCAGATTCAGAATAAAAGGAATAAAAAAAATTCTATCACTCACTTGGATTTTTCTTTCCGCAAGGGTTTGTCGAAATAAGTATATATGCATGAATATGAAAGTTTCCAATCGTGAAAATGGGTGACAGAAAATACACGTTTATTCAATGAAACATGTCTCAATGAAAACATATGGTGCCAAAAAGAACAGGCATATATATATATATATATATATATATATATATATATTCATAAGTTTGGTTAAAATTAATGAAACGGAAAAAAAAAAAGGTTTGTGGGCATAACTTGGGGGTCTTTTGTTTTACAATGTGTGTATTAGATGAAGCTTTTTAATAGTATTTGCAACTATATCCAAACATGCTTCTATTCCACCCCCACCTATCAAAACTGACATTCTCCAAAACTATTAGTAAAATGCATAATGGAAGACCCTTTTCAACCACATGTAAAAAAATATACTAAAAAAAAAACAGAATTAGTATGAGTAGCTCCCTGGAACCAATCTTCTCCATTTATTATATTGCTGATTTTGAAAACAAAGTTAGAAAAATTAAAAAATTTCAAAATTTATAAAAAGGTAAATAGACAAAATTTCGAATTTTGGCTGTCGGGAACCTCCACCTAATTTTGAAACTGCTACTAGGAGGCGCTTTCCAGCACTATAAATACTCTGTGATAAAATTTAAATCATTATCTTTCTTTTTCGCCTTTAAAACAACATGTAAATTAAAACTTGGAAGAACAATACACAAATGCATAATATATAAACATTTTATATATATATTTTTTTATAGGGTTTCTACTATATAGCAAACTATACATAAGCAAACAATTCACTAGCTTAAATGTTTTTTTTATTCATGTTCATTGTTCAGTAACACATAACAATATTCTATCGTTTATTTAAACCCTTTATTGTTAATACATTATCATTTGTTTATATATATATATATTGGTCCTTGTTGTTTATATATTTACATTTTTTAGGTGGACTTATATCCTGAGTTTGCCATGTTGGTTGTGTGCATTTCAGGATGACACGTGTTTATCTCTCAATCAAACACCAGCCTGTAAGATTAGCTAACAACAAAGACACTGATGACAACTATAACACTCATGTCTTAATAGTAAGTCAGATAGGTGTGACAAAGTAGAATTGATATTATATATTATACTATCAGAATTACAAGACATATATAAATAGTTATATCCTCAGCATGAATACCGATTTGGGAACTGATGAAGAATTTAAACATAGTTCCAATGATAGAGCTTTGGATAACCCTGAATTAATGTGGAAAGATCCTTCCTCCTCCTCATTAAACCCTCCTTTTTTTTTACGATTTGCGGCAAAAAGATTGAATTGGGTCAGATATTCGTCCAGAGTCATATCATAGCCTTTGAGCTTGTACTTAATGTTTAGTATGACAAACCCCAACACATGTACATTATAAAAATATATAAAAAATTCATGAACACTGGTCAACAAAAAACATTTTAAAATGGTATTTAAACACCAAACATCTTTTTTTTAGCTAATTTGAGGGCGTTAAATCTGAAAATGACCTTATTTTTTTTTCTTGGTTATCTACTGTTTTTGTTGTAAAGAAATGCCTCATTTTTTTTCTTTTTTTTTTTTCATTTGTTTTCTATATATGATATTGACCGATGGCAATATTTCTCAAAATAAAATTGTAGAAAAATTCAGTTTGTATTTAAACCAATAAATATTGGTCTGCTTATTAAAAATAGTATATTTTTGAAATAACAATCAGACCCTAAGGTCTTTAAAAAAAACACGATTGAATATACCAAGTCCAACAAGAATTACCATCAATTCATTTAATAAATTAACAGCAGAAATAAAACCTTCATGAACATAAAAACTATAGTAAAAAAAAAAATTTTTTTGATTGTCTGTCATGTTTAATGTTATTTAAGTTCGTTTTTACTCCAGCAGTGTCATGTACAATGGAATAGGTGCATTCAATTGGAATGTCTTTAGTTGGAGTTTCTTTCCAACTAAAATGAAAACAAAATGCTCACAATGTGCTTGTTTCATTTTCCTTCTGTAGTTGTTGGGATAATAGTGATGAGATAAATTTACGAATATTAAACAAAATTTTAGGGTTTCTGTTTTTTTTTGATGTCACTTTTTTTAATTATCAGGTTTACTAAATTCTATAAAGGTCCCTTGATAAAGTTTATCAATTTTAATTTATAGATTTTATGCAATTAATTTGAAAAATTTGGTACGTTAGATATTTTATGTGTACGTATGTATGTGAATGTACGTGCGTGTCTTTGTGCGTGCGTGTGTTTGTTCGAGAATAAGATAAAATGTTTCTGATTTCTTTAACAGCTGGCAATTGATTGTACAACATTTCTTTGGAAAGTTCATTTTGTTCGGCGCAGCAATGAAAATTTCAACATCATTTTCTTTATTTT
>CAHIKZ030002191.1:345000-377500 GCA_903632075.3 Acanthosepion pharaonis
AAATATATATATATATATATATATATATATATATATATATATATATATATATATATATATATATACATAGATTCACACGTAGACAAGGTACTACGATTAAGGTTTTTATTTAATTTTTCTTGTGTTCTAACAAGTGTTTTCTTTTTTGAACACAGAGTGTGAAGAAACCGTCCAAATGTTTTATAATTCCGAGCGCTTTCGGCTATACTTTTAGCCATTATCAAGTATCGTTTTACTTTTGCTTTTTAATTGGATGTATGGGATGTGTGTATGTTTCTAGAGTTATAGGGATGTTTTATTTTTCGAAGACAGTCAGGACATTATGGCCATGTTCGTAGTTAATATTATTAAGTGCTGGCTTTTTCTTTTTTATTATTAAGGCTTCCATTATTTTAAATCTTTTTTTACATGTGGATGAGGTTATTATATTTGTATTTTCTACTAGTATGATTCGGATGGAGTCTGGTAAGTTTGTGTGTGTTTTATCCTCAAAAAATAACAACACACCAGCAAAATCAAAATTAGAGAGAACGAACATTATCTATGAGTTCAAATGCCCTTCAAGGAACTGTGATCCTGATCAAACCGAATTCATAAATAATTACATTGGTCACACAACTTCATACCTATCCAGGCGCCTTACATTACACCTATCTGACAACAGCTCTATTATAATCCATTTAAACACACACAAAACACTTAATCCTTTATCTATATATATATATATATATATATATATATATATAATAAAATATATTAAATATAATGTATATCCATGGTCATAATTTATTCCATTGGAATGCAAAATACTTTGAAATAGATAGACCTACAAATTCAAAATCTTTGAATTTGGATTCTAATGGATCAAATTAGGACAAATAATGGAAAAATTGTTAAAATAAATCTTTTTTATCCTTACTCTGTCCTAGACATTGAGTTCTACCTGGATCCTTCCTCTTTGAAAAATTTTTTTCTGAAAATATACATGTATGGAAATTTTTTAGATATATATTTTTCATATGTATGTATATTTTCAACTAAATATTATATATATATATATATATATATATATATATATATATATATATATATATTATATATATATAACAGAGGGTACCTGTGTGTGTGTCTGTTTGTGTGATGCTTTTTCGCTCGACATCCATCCAACCAATTTTGACCAAATTTGGCATACATATTGTACAATGCAAGAGATAGGTTCTTAGCGTAAAAATCGATAATTTTTAAAAATTAATAATCGATAAAGCTGATGAACATCGCTAAATTCAACTTTTTTTCCTCTGACTTTATTCAATCTCGGTATGTAGGTTACTTACATCATGATGAGCTCAACGATATATTTGTATTTCTACGCCACTGCATTTAGCGAAAACCCGCGAAAAAGGAAAAATCGATTTCAACACAAATTTTAACCTAAAATCTCCTTCAATTTTCAAGCAATCTAATATAAACTTCACTCAATTGTAGCCAACAATAAGTTGATTGGTTAACAGTCATTTAACTTGACAATTGAGTCCACACATATAGTGAAAACCCACGTAAATAGCGAAAAATCATAATTTTTACTGGTGTCTTATTCTTCGTAGATCTTTCAACAAATTTTCATCAAACTTAACAATTGCTTTATAAATGAAATCCTCTTTTACATTCCTGGTAGCACACTGACAAATTGAATTTTAAAAGCTCCAAAATAATTGTGGTCTGAAGTGGGTCTTCATGTTGCCTGTTTTACCCCTTCATGTACTTGGCTAACTTCAATTGAATAAATACAGACTACTTCTGTTATATCAATAACTGCATTAATTCAAATTGTTTTTTAATGAAAGTACTTTAAAGTAATTGAAAAAGATTGACTCTGTTACATCTAAACATGATGTTGTTTTTGCTCCATTCTAATTGAATGCTTTTTTTTCTGAATGACCAGCTGGCTATGGCTGCTAGTGTCTAATAAAAGAAAGTGAATATATGTAGATGAAATATGTTCTTTTTTATTTAAACTTGATTCATTGAATTTGACAGACAATGAAACTTTTTTACGTTCTGATGACTTTCCTAATTATTGGGCTAAAAAAGTGTAGAAAATTTCCGTAAATATTATTTACGCCAAGCACTTTCCGACAATTCATTAGCTATTTTCAAGGAATTTGTCGATAATAGTACTCCTATGCTTATATTTTGGTCGAACGAAAAGCTCAACCGGCCACACTTTTCTCTATCGATGATCATTATGTCCTATTGATGAAATATTTTATTAGGATATTTGGCAATGTGATCGTGTGCAGGGAGATGTGCATTCATGCCTTTTTTAAAGAAACTATTGCATAGGGAATGTAAATATTCTTAATCGGAATTTCAGCAAGCATAAGTGATAAATAGATAGAAAAAGAGAGAGAACACATTGAGACAGAGAGAGAGGTGGGAGGAACACATTGAAATAGAGGAACCAGTTGAGATAGAGAGAGGAACACATTGAGATAGATAGATAGATAGATAGATAGATAGATAGATAGATAGATAGATAGATAGATAGATAGATTGAGTGAGGGAGTGAGTAATAATTATGGAAATGAGGTTGAACTCTTGAACACTTATCTAAATATTTTCACCGTTCCGTCCTATCCCCACTTTTGATTAAAAACTGTTTTTTTCCGTCATCCCCGATTGTTATTTGACAGCTGATGATTATAAGAAGGAAGCGAACGTTTTTTCTCGGCTGATTTTTTCTCTCTTAAAAACAACCTTACAATACGAATCTCAAAATCAAACAAGGCAACAACAACAACAACAATAATAATAATAATAATAATAATAATAATGATAATAATCTGATCTATTTAATTACAGGATGACACATTACAAAGGGTTTTATGTAAAAATATTTCATCTTATGTGTTTTTTTTTTTTAAAATTTTTTTTTAATTGACAAATTACAAAAATGCTCATTGAAAATGATTTCATGATGCCATTTATGAGTTTTAGGGAACCCAAAAGAAATGAGTGCACACCAGAAATCAAAATAAAAATAAAATAATAATAATTTTATATTAATAATAAAATAATAATATAATAGATTTGAAATAAAAGAAAGAAAAGAAAGAAAGAAAGAAAGAATTAAAGAAAAGAAACTGGTTTGAACACCACCCAGACCCTCTACGGAGAGAAGGACCTATTACAATTCTATGGGACTACACAATACACAATGATAACAATCAAGGCCAATGCCCAGAACATTGTTATTAAAGACCACAAAAAAAAACGTGCCTTTTTATTGATATCTTTTGTCCCTGCGGATTGCAATGTATCTTCGAAGATATTAAAAAAAGCTGTCTAAAATACAAGGACCTTGAAATAGAAAATTAAAAAATGTGGCATATGGGAACATCAATAATTGTTTTGTTGTCTTTGGAACCCTAAGATTGGTTGGAAAAGATTGAGTCAATAGACTAATTGAAATTTTTTGGAAGTCCATGCCTGAAGGAGATGCAAAAAATTGTTCTGACAAGTACATTCTCACACTTTATCTATATAAATTTTTTTTTTTTTTTGTCAGTGGAAAGTGTCATGATTGCCATTTTTTTTCTTTAGGAATTGAGCGGGACCTGGAATGAAAAGTGTAAACGCCAGAAATCAAAGGAAATAAAAACAATAGATAAATAAATAAATAATAATAAATATATCTGGGTACTCAACCCTACTCCCAAATGAATTTAAATATCGACACCATAGACAAGGGATATATTTTCATTGGAAAGTTTATAATATTCCCGGTACAGAAAAATTGTATGTCGACAAATTCTCACCAGTGCGGGAAGGTAAAAATGCGCCTTGGAACTTCATGCGTGCTGACTTCTCTATACAACCCAAAAGACTAGATTTAATAAGAAAGAGCTTATGAAATATAAATGATATCCCTTCAGACAACTATAGATGTGAGATAAAAAATATTTCAGTTAATGTGAATTTGAAAAACTTGCAAAATATAATGACCTGGAAATAGAAATTGCAAATATCTCCCATTAAAAAAACAACTTCTATTAGGGCATCCGTTCAGGACATTCGATCATTTTTAATCCACAACTTCCTATCCAGATGGCCCTTTTATATATATATATATATATATATATATATATATATATATATATATATATATATATATGACAATCTAGAACATTTCTGAAGATTAGGATTTCATCGGATTGGGCTTTGATGACATTGCCACGTCCACGAATGCGCACATAACAACGTCATCAAAGCCCAGTCCAATGAAATCCTAATGAATGAAACGCGTCACAAAAAACCTTTCCAGTTTGTCATATTTTTCTAAATACTGTTTGTTGATATATAACATTATACAAAAGTATATATCGTTATATCACACACACACACATAGTCATAGAGCTACATCTTAAATTTACGATCTGCGTCTGCTATTCCGCGACCGTTATCATCACATAGCAATCTTCTATGTCAACATAACAGAATATCATCATTCATGGTGAATATGAATGTTTACATATCTGCATAACCATGTGCTCATGTCAGCCGAAAGCTTAGATCAAGGAACAGTTTAATAAAAAAAATATCCAAATGTTGGGCAATTTTTGTCTTCATTTTCACCCGAAATTAAAACAAATATATGGAGTTTAGAATGGCTCATGATCTAGCAAAATTGACATTCATTGTCTGTTAATATATATATGAGCCGAATGATAACACACACCCATAATAATATACACACATCATACTCACTGACTCATTAAGAACCAAATAACACACACACACAATAATATTTGAGAGACACATCACCTTTCCAGGAACCAATAAAACTATCAAAATGACCAAGTGAATTCAGAGCAGCATGAATCCATCCACTTTATCTCACGCAGTCAACATAAAGAGACTGTTTGGCCAACACGATCCTGACCAAAATTCATGTATAAAAAATAAAAAAACAAATGAAAACTTTATACAGACAAAAGTTCATTTTTTCCATCAAGACAACCATTTCATGTAAAGTTCACTGCTACTAATAAGCAGAATGCTTTTTTCCTTTGATCATGGCCATTTACAGTTTTGTTTGAGGAATCTAAATGAAATAATAATAAAAAACGAAAGAATATACAACCCTGTGTGTATGAAGATTTTCTTAAATTTATTTTATTGTTCAAAAAATACACACACACACACACACACACACACACACACACACACACACACACATATATATATATATATATATATATATATATATATATATATATATATATATGACACTATGGGTAAAATAAAACAAAACTCATTGTATAAACATCAAGCTGATCTCACTGGCTAATGTTATGAATAAAAAATAAACAAAAATATGAATGTGTGTGTCTGTGTGTCAAAATTGAATTGTGTGTTGTATGTGTTGATTTCAATGTGGATAGATTTCAAGGTTTATGACACCCTTTTGCCTTAATTGGTTCCGTTCATTGTGTTAAGCTGTCTATTTATCTTAGGATTAATGAGTTTATTCACTGCCGCATCCTTGTTTGTAAGGCCTCGTTTTGACCTCATAGTCTCTTTATTACGAAAGAATATATTTCTAGGGAAGTACATCTGCTTTTATATATTTGTTTTAGGAAACTTTATAATTATATTCTGAAACTCTTATGAGCACGTGTGCAAGTGCGAAATCCCATGCAACAATACGTATGCAAAATAACAAATGCGTTTTATATATATATATATATATATATATATATATATATATATATGAACCTAAAGAGCCAGGTAAACCTATCTAGGCTTCACCTATACGGATCGTCGTATAGGTGAAACCTAGGTAGGTTTACTTGGCTCTAGGTTCATAGTTAGGTTTGCTATACTTAGTGTATTGAGCACATTACTCAGTTACTTTTGCTTTAATTTGTTTTGAAAAAATTTTTTCATTGGACTCTGAATTCTAGATGATTGTTTTCTCCTCAATTTCATGTTCTTAGTTCTTTATTTTTTAATTTTTTATTTTCCCTTGGGCATTGGTTTGTTCAATGTCAAATAAAAAAATACGTAAAGTTTTTTCCAAAGATTATATATATATATATATATATATATATATATATATATATATATATATATATATATATATATATATATATATATAAAGAACAGTAAGATATATAATCCGGTGTTCTTATTGATTTTTTATTTTTACAAAACAGTGCTCAATGCAAATTTACAGAGCATAAATATTATAAATTAACTGATTTAAAATATGTTTTTTTTCGCTACACAGTAATAACCATGTTTCAAAAATGGAATCTAAAAGCTTTGAATTTAATTTTAATACATGATTATTACTGTGTATTAAAAAACCATATTTTAAATCAGTTAATTTTAAATCAGTTAATTTATAATATATATATATATATATATATATATATATATATATATATATATATATATATAACAATTAAATTTTTTTAATAAATATGTACGTACACGAATTGCCCGAAATCATCCTTAAAATAAAACATGAGATCACAGTTAACGAAATCTTTTCAATTTCCTGAGAGAAGTACCGCGGGTGAACACCAGCTGTTGAGTCTATTTTCATTCCACTACTCTTAAAAATCAAAATATGTTTTCTATTCTTAAGCGATGTCGTGTTGTGTTCCACTTCACGACGGACGACATTGTCCCCCTCATTCAATAAACAACCTGGGGTCACATTTTGCAACTGCGAGGCTACTGCTATCTTCCTCTTTGATGAGAACTGTCGATAAGATAGAAAATAAAAAATGAAAGGGTCAAACGGAGAAAAATGAGTGTGAAACTCGATCGCCTGTTAAGTCGTTTAATTGGAAGAGCTCCAGTCGGTGGACCTGAATCGGGGGGTCAAAACCGACAAAGAGTTGATTTATTTGCTCGGGGTCAATAAGTGCCATTTTTTCCGGGGAAACTTGTCAAGGCAAAAAGCGGAATCGTCTGTCTTACTAGTTAGGGAAAAATGGTAGAATGCTTACTTCCGAGTCGATGGACGTTTTTACTCAAGGTTTTAAGCAGTTATTTTTACTTGGCTTATTTCATGACAGATGTCTATAAATATGATATTTAAAAACTTACAATCTAAATTTTGTTTTCTTCATCATACTCTTCGGATTTTGCCGCTTGAAGTCATTTAATAACAAATTCTTCTAGAATTCTTACGACAGCGAATGTTGGACGATTTCCTTAAAGATGAAGAAGAGACTCGAGGCGACAGAGATGTGGTTCTACAGAAGGATGCTAAGGATATTATGGACCGAGCGTGTGAGCAAAGATGAGGTCTTACAGAGGTTGCAAACAAGGAGGAGGCTTACACTTAATATCAGAAAGAGGCAGATGAAGTTTCTGGGACACATAATGAGGAAAGGGGGCCTGGAGATTTTGATACTCACGGGTCGAATAGAGGAAAAGAGAGACAAGGGAAAACAGCGAGTGATATACCTGGTGGGCTTAAGCAAGTGAATGACAGAACGTGGTCTGGGCAGGAAGCAGAGGGGGGGAACTTATTGAGAGCTGTAAGGGATAGAGGGAGGTGAAGGGCCATGATCGCCCACGTCCTGAAAGGACATGGCGCATAAAAAGAAGAAAAAAAGAACTGACTGTGAAAAAAGTCGGCTGCGACAAAACCACTCGTGTCTGACGTGCTTTTACCGATTGAGCCACAGAGGAGCGTTTCGGTTAGCAAGGTCGATAGTCGTTTTAAAACAGTAAAATCGACCTCCTCTGTGGCTCAATCGGTAAAGCACGTCAGGCTATATGACGGTTCCATATAGGATACCGGTTCAATTCCGGTCGGAGGACACATATTTTCTATGAAAATTTCTCGGACATTCAGACCGGTAAATGTTGTTTAATACTGTTTATTATAAACAGAGCATTTACTTAAATATTTGTATCTATAAAAAGAACGTATAAACATAAAAAATGCCTTGAAAATATATATGTATTATATATATATATATACATATGTATACGTAGATATATACATATAAAAAAATATATAAACATATGAACATTAAATTTTTTCAAATTAATCAAAAATAATCAATGTTTAATCATATATCAAAAATGCGATTATTGCGACATCCGTTTTAAGAAAACATAATAATTTATATGCATTAAAATCCTGTTCATCCATAGTCGCATTACAAATATTTTTTGATTTTTTTAAGAAAAAAAACATGCCTGATGATGGATATCTTTTTCCGTAAGTTCTAGATTTTAACATCAAATAAACTGAAAACTTATAGACAACAAGTTTTTCTTCAAGGATCAAAACTCGCACTATGGATGAACAGGATTTTTACATATTTTATAAGAAAATTTTCAGTGACGGATGATCGATAATAATCCGTTAATACTTCGATCAAACTGATTAATTTTTGTGTGATTAATTTATATATATATATATATATATATATATATATACAAAAGTGGAAATACATATATATATATATATATATGCATATATGTATACGTATATAGATATATACATATATAAATAAAAGTGGATATCGAGGACAACAGCCAGCGGCGACAGTCTGTTGCATGCTTAAACGTAATCTTCATGCCCTGGATATTGCGTTTAAGCATGAAACAGGCTGTCGCCGCTAGATGTTAACCTTAATTTCCACTTTTGGATTTACAGACGCTCTAACACTGATACTGGACACTTTGGCCCGAGAATGTAGCATACCTACATATATCTATATATAAAGAAATATAGTTTTAAGGTGTGCTATATTTATGGGATAAAGTGCTCAATATCAGAGATAGAGCGTGTGTAAATATAAAAGTGAACATTGAAGTCAACACTCAGAGGCGACAGGTGCAATCATCTAGCATGCGTCTAGCATGAAACAACCTGTTGCGTCTGAGTGTTAACTTCAATGTTCACTTTTCATATATATATATATATATATATATATATATATATGGTGTCCAATAATGATGGGACACATTGTAAAGATCAATATTACATCCCTGAGGTGTTCACCTCTATGATGTGAACATGCACAGGATTACTCTTGCATTTCAAACAATGACATTATGAGATCCCACCGTCAGCAAAAGAATCTGATTCCTGTAACAAAAAATAATATATCCTCGTTTATATATATATATATATATATACATATATATATATATATATGATTGTCACTTCTTGACAAAAGAAGACCATCTCCACAACAAATTTCTTTTTTTTAATAACTTTCAGGCTCAGCGACCATGAGAGCGCAGATGACTTTTTAACCACCTTTGCTTTTACAAGCGTTTGCACAAAGGTAAAAAGGAGATCCCTAAGCCCAATAGACACGCCAATATATATACATATATATATACACGCTTGTATGTGAAGTTGCTGAAATGTGTTGTAGATAGTAACATGCACAATATTCACTAAATCCCTGTCTTAGATAAATGCAACAGACTGTCGCCGTTGATTGTTGACCTCAATTTCCACTTTTGTATATATATATATATATATATATGGCCGAAAGTATGGGGCACCCAGTGAGAATCGAACTCACTATTCATTTGTAACAAGGCCAGCTTGCTAACCATTACACCACACCGAGGCGCCCCTCATCTTTTCCAAGCGTAGCTTAGGTGTGGCACAAGGCCGAAAGCATAGAGCATCCAGTGAGGATCGAACTCACTTTTCAGTAGTAACTGACATAGCAAGACAAGCTTGCTAACCATTACACCATGCCTAGGCGCACATTTATATAGCGATTTTCTAAGCGTAGCTTAGATGTGGCACAAGGCTGAATGTATGGGGCACTCACGACTCAGTTGCAATCGTTCTAGCGAGACAAGCTTGCTAACCATTACACCGGCTCGAGGTGCCCATTTATATAGATATATATGTTTCTATATACATACATATATATATATGTATATATATGTATGTATTTATAATGTATATAATAGATAGATAGATAGATAGATAGATAGATAGATAGATAGATAGATATGTAAACGGAAAGTATTTGCCCAAAAATGTTTTCTTCCATAATTACACTTACCATCCTCGGCACGATCATTTCAAAATAAAATTTCTACCTTGATTATTTCCGTGAACAACTGCGTAGCAAGAATTATTCGAAACGAAAACGATGCCTATTCCAAGTTTTTATTTTAACCTCCTCCCACCACTACCATACCGCCATAATGGTTTTTCTCTTCCTCGTTTTATTCGCCTCCTTCATTAGGAATCTCGTTTTAGCTTTAATGATCGACCTGTATATTTTCTTCTCCGCAGATGTACTCTTCTTGCTTCCAGTATCTTTTCCTCCCTCTTATTTATATGCCATAAATGCCTCCTTGCTTGTAGACATTGTTTTATTCAAAAATAATCGGTTTTAGATTCTGTAAAGCGACTTCTGATTTCTGAAGTTAACTGCTGATTATGTTGGCGAAACGAAACAATGCCTTCTGCTAATACAACGGAAAAAAAGTTAAACGAATTTTGAATGCGTGAACACCAGAAACAAAAAACAAAATGGAAAACAAAAACCCAAACGAATCGCTGAAATTTTTCTACAGGAATATTTTTTCTTTTACTTTTTTTTTCTTTTTGAAATTGATATCTCCTGGAAACGTTTCATATTTTAACTTTGTTCAATAAATTAAATGCATTTTTTTATCGAACTCTCGAACTACCTTGATATTTCCAAAAATCAGGTTAGTTTGGTATATAACAAAAATAAATAAATGAAAAAGATTATAGTCCAAGTTTAGTAGGGGGGCTGCCTAACATTGAAAATCAGCATTTAGATTCCTGTCTTTTTACGAGTACTCAAATACCATCCACACAACTACCACAATACAAAGGCAGGTTAAGTAACTATCTCAAACCCAAGGCAGGTTACGTAACTGCCGCAACTCCAGGCAGGTAATGCATCTACCTTACCCCAATATATTTCACATTAACACAAGGATCCACTGGGCCACTGGATAAAGACGTTGATTAGATCCAGTGACTAAACCCAAATAGTTGTGAGTTCAATACCAGGCTAAAGGAGTGGTGAACCAAAAAAACTTGGAGAGTTGAGTTAAAGGGAAATAACTGAGACATCCATAAGAGGCATGGCACGTGGAACCAGAACAATCTACCCCGGTGGACGAAATAAAGGGTTTGGTTCGAATTTCCAATCACCTGAAGAAGTCTGGGACGTACAACGACCGAAACGTTATGAATTTGGTAATGAAGATGAGGATAACAGTCCGAATAATGTAAATAATGCAAGTAATCATAATACCTGATCTCAGAGATATAGACAGATATATAGAGAGACATAGACATAAAGGCCGGAGAGTACAACAGCCGAAAGGTTGTGAATATGGCAATGAAGATGAGGATAATAGTCCGAATAATGTAAATAATGCATGTAATCATAATACCTCATCTAAGAGATATAGACAGATATATAGAGAGACATAGACATAAAGGCCGAAGCGTACAACGGCCGAAACGTTGTGAATATGGCAATGAAGATGAGGATAACAGTCCGAATAATGTAAATAAGGATCTGCATCTTTATACAACTTTTGAATTCAGAGTTTTCTAATGATCACCGAAGTTAAGCAATTATATTACGTTCACACTCCCTACGGTTGCTTATGCAGTGCACGGAAGGAAAGTGTGTAGAGTGTGAACACTACACCACCGAGGTTACATCAGTGAACATGGCTTGCGCAGCGGGTTTTAGCCAAGAATAATTTTACTCGGGACTGACAAGCAATATTTTTTCTCTAGATCTCTACCCTTGTGATTTTATTCTTCTTCAAAAATCAAATCCAACTTGAAAGGAAGAAGGTTTCAAGACCTTGAGGAAATCCAAAAAAATGCAACAAGCCAGCTGCTCATTATTCACCAAAAAGATGTTCCATGAATTATTCAATCAATGAAAACAAATGGATAAAAGTGCGTGGCTTCAGATGAGGACTACTTCGAAGGAGATTAAATGTTGAATTAATATGTTTTGTAGTTTTTTATTATAGAACCAATCCCGATTCTTTTTTAACAAACCTCGTATAGCCGATAGTTTAGACATCAGTTGGACACTATGCACGATATCCATATAAGAGTCTATATCTGATGTGGCTATTTAAAAAACACGGACTTAAGTTTTTAAGTTAATATTTTGGTTATGTAGCGTGCGGTGGTATTAAGCGAAACTACCTCTAGCGCAGGTGTTCCATGAATGTTCCAATCAATGGAAATGACACTGGATAAAGAGCGTGGCTTCAGATGGGGACTACTTCGAAGGAGATTAAATGCCGAATTGATAAGTGTTGTAGTTTTCTCTTTATAGGTCCAGTCCCGATACTTTTTGATCTAACCTCGTATATCTACAAACGCTCTATCCCCAGTATACAGCGCACGCCCCTCGAAAATATAGCACATTTTAGACAATATTTATTTCGCAGAAAAACAATAAATTTAAATATTACTTTATTAGGTCATCAACGACACCCCCGCCCCCAAACCTCATACAGAGGCAAGCACTCTACACCGAGGTGTATTCTTACACAAGTATCGAAAAATGAAAGCATACAAATGAAAGAAGCGTTAAAAAAAACTGTATTTTCTTGACAAAAGATTCTCGAAATACAAAACCCTTTTTTTTTTTTGCTGGTTTTAAAATCAATATTTGGTTGAAAGTAAATTAAAAATAGAAAATCGGTATCAAGTTTTGAAGCCTTTCGATCAGTATTTAGTAAAATAATGTTCACCATTTGCTTCTTTGTAGCACAAATTCAAAATAGAGTTTATAAAATGACTGTAACAAATTAAAGCAATTCGTGTAGACTGAAATTTACGGCAATCAAACAGGCGGGTTTTACTAATGAGTACGTGGCATCAAGTGGCGGTGATTAACGAACTTATATTGCAAGCTAGGGTAGTGAGTTCAATTCCCACCTGGTACTTAATTGGAAAAATGTCATAAATTTTGGCTACTGTCGTAAATGTTCTTCAACCAGAAATTGCATTCTTTTGCGTTTATTTCTGCAATCGCAGTTATTGAAGAACACGTGAAATTTGAAGTTCTATCACCTGATGCCATATTGAGGAGGTTCATTACTAGATTTTCGTTTCAATTCGATAAGAAAAGAGCTTCTTATCAGAGCAGTAGACGCAGAAATGATCAAAAATACATTTTAAATTTGAGATCTTGATTTTAGCATGAAAATTTAAAAAATGTTATCTATGCTCGTGTATGAGTCGATTTCTCGGCAGGGAAATCAAACCTTTGTGGGGATTCCTCGTGTATAAGTCGACCGTCGTTTCTCAAGCTAATCTGAAAACATTGGGGAACCTACAGTTTGCATTATTATATAAAACACATTTCAAAAAAGTTTAATTTAAAAAAACACCTGTTTTCCACCCAAATAAATATCGATAAGATAATAATCACTGAAAGCAAAATATTTACCATTTATTACTATAGGACTTTTCATTAAGCGTGTAGTGTATTGGTTATCAGCGCAGAAAGTTCAAGTACGAATTCATCACTTCTCCACCTCAGCTATGGATTAAATAACAGAGTATAATGGTCTATCTAGAATTGTTTAGCAGCCGGTCTAAAAGTAAGAAAACTCTGATTGTTATCATGGCAATTCCAAGATAATAAAAAAAGGAAACTATGGAGGGCCACGATCGCCTTGAACGGACATGGTATTTAAAAAAAAGGCGAAAGTGAAAACTTTTCATTGAAATACGGTAAATTCAGAAAAAATATTCCACCTTCCCATTCAAATAGCCAAATCAAATTTCTTTCCTCAGGGATGGCTTTTTCATGCCTGTGAAAATACATCTTGCTCTGAGGTCTTTCTTTCATGCACATCTGAAGTTTCCCTTCTACTTTATAGACTTGCAGCAACACGCAGTTACAATCTTCAAAAAAATCTTATGTCGTCAAATAAGATTTCTAAGGGCTTTTACACAGATTTCATAAAACAGGGTGTCCACAAAGTCTCTTTACAATTTAAAAAAATGATTACAAAAGCAAATGAACAGGCAAATGTGTGGAAATTGTTACAAAATGGGGAGGAGATATTGAAGTTTTTTTAAATTAATTTAATTCACCTTTAGATGGACAGCATTATTTGCACGAAGCACATCAAGACGTAACTCGATTTCTTGCTATGTTCAGTGTAGCATAGCCTCATCAATGGTGGCAATGACATCAGTGATCTTTTGCTTTAAATCAGTGATGTCCCGCATATGTGTTCAATACACATTTTTAAAATAACCCCATAGAAAAAAGTCCAAGGGAGTGATATCTGGTGAATGAGGTGGCCAGGGAATTAGGCCATGCCTTCCAATCCATCGGTGTCTGGAAATATTTGATTTAGGAATACAATGTGTTGGTGAACCATCTTCTAGAAAGTCATGGTTGGTTGAAGGCCATCTAAATGGGATGCCACATTAACTGCTTTTTAATATATTTTTTAAATTGTAAAAAGACTTTATGGACACACTGTATAATTATTTAAATATTTCATTTGATATCTGTCTTTATCTCTGGGATGAGGTATTATGATTACTTGCATTATTTACATTATTCGGACTGTTATGCTCATCTTCATTACCAAATTCATAACGTTTCGGTCGTTGTACGCTCCGGCCTTCTTCAGGTGATTGGAATAACGAACCCTTTATTTCATCCACCGGGGTAGATTGTTCTAGTTCCACGTGCCATGCCTCTTCCAGATCTCTCAGTTATTTTCCCTTTAACTCAACTCTTCGAGTTTGGTTCACTACTGCTGTGGCCTGGTATTGAACTCACAACTCTTTGGTTCTAGTCACTCGATCTAAACAACGAATATATTTTGAAATATTAATTTTTTTAATTAATAAAATAGAAAATTCGTGGGGGATTTATTATAGAAGTATTACCATTTTTAAACGAAATGTTGCGAAAATAAATGGGGGGGATAATGCATTTTAGATGGCGGTTTTTTATGACGATTCCTCAAATTAAAAATCAAGGCTCGGAGTGTCAGTTTTGTTGGCAGTTCATTTTTCCCTTCTCAGAAATTGATATGGAAAAGAAAAAGTTTTAAAATCAACCTACCCAAGGCACGTACAGGGTGTCCATAAAGTCTGTGTGCAATTTAAAATACTTAATTATTTTAAATTGCACACAGACTTTATGCACACCCTGTATATCAGCCTAGAATAACTATTACCCCTGTATTAGTCGAATTACATCTTTTTTTCAGCGTTGGATATTTTTAAGTGTCCATGATTCTCAAGCTAAGATAACTACCCTCACTGTGTAGTCGTTCATCAGTACGACGAATATACGCTCATGAAAAAACGCACACACGCTCACACACACACACGCCTATACAAAATGTGCTAAAAAGTTCTCGGCTTGATCCACTTTCCAAGTGTCATTTAATGACCAAACGTCAAAATGTTTTGGAATTTCGATTTGATCGGTCAGAGAAGTTTTCAACACCATTTCGTAGAGAGAGGGAAAGGGTGGAAGAGAGAGTGAGAGGGAGAGAGAGGGGGAGGGGGAAGTGAGAGGGGGAGGGGAAGAGAGATATAGCGAGGGGGAAAGAGAGAGCAGGAGCAGCCATTACGGATAGGAATTCAGAGATATATATGCGTGTGAACACTTGGAATGAAATTTGCTATCTCTTCACATCTAAACAAAATCCATTTTGGAAATTTTAGCTGGGCGGACCTTTTTCGTTTCTTTTTGGCTTCTCTATGCAACCGTTTCCTAAAATCAATAGCGAAAAAAAAAAGGCATTGAGTGAAGGAAACCTGTGGGTCTTGGCAAAGATCATCCCAATTTGAACATTGTCGATTGGCGTTACTGATTCACAGACAAAGAACGGCACCAAAGAATAGAAACCACATCACTTGAGGACTGCGAACGGTAGCAACAACTAAAATGGATGGCACATGTTACTCGAAGAGAAAATAATGACATAATCAAGATATTAAAATTCCACACTACTTTAAGTAGGTCTGTCTATATCTCTGAAATGAGGTATTATGATTATTTACATTATTGACATTATTCGGACTGTTATCCTCATCTTCATTGCCATATTCACAACGTTTCGGCCGTTGTACTCTCCGGTCTTTATGTCTATGTCTCTCTATATATCTGTCTATATCTCTGAGATGAGGTATTATGATTACATGCATTATTTACATTATTCGGACTGTTATCCTCATCTTCATTGCCATATTCACAACGTTTCGGCCGTTGTACGCTCCGGCCTTTATGTCTATGTCTCTCTATATATCTGTCTCTATCTCTGAGATGAAGTATTATGATTACTTGCATTATTTACATTATTCGGACTGTTATCCTCATCTTCATTGCCATATTCACAACGTTTCGGCCGTTGTACGCTCCGGCCTTTATGTCTATGTCTCTCTATATATCTGTCTATATCTCTTAGATGAGGTATTATGATTACTTGTATTATGTTCCACGTGTCACGCCTCTTACGGATGTCTCAGTTATTTCCTTTTAACTGAACTCTTCAAGTATTCAAATAAAAGGTTAGAAAGGCAACGTCCACCATTACACCGGTTTTGCAAAGCTTCACAAATGTTGAATATGCGCCCCACTTGTGACACGGCATACGTCATGTAGGTGGCCCAGCCCCTGCCAAACACGCTGTAGCATGTCTTGCGTAACATTCTTCATCGCCTGTGATTCTCTGTTTAAGTTCTATCTAGGCTTGTGGGAAGAAGAGGGATATAGACCTGTCCATTCACATAGCTTCATAGAAGAAATCACAATGCATCGTCAGCTGAACGTGGGGTGAGGGGCATTTCGACAGCACATTATGATTATTACTAATACGCCCGTTCCATCTTCCTAGCAGATTCTCACCGAGATAAATCCGCAGTGAGACTCAGCAAAATGTTACGCAAGACATGCTACAGCGTGTTTGGCAGAAGCTGGACTACCGCGCATAATTAAGATTCGTGAAGCTTTGTGAAATCGGTTATAAAATCTGCTTCTCTTTGAATATCTTGTTCGAATTTTGATAAATAGATCTTTTATTGGTCAACATGAAGCCTATTTAATTTCATTTGCCTCGGTCATTTAACGAGTCAGATATTCATATTTAAAATGATGTCAATTTTGGGAGAACAACCTTTACATCAGTAGACCCTAGACCTGAGGAGTGAAGCATCCATTCGGGGTTTTTTTCTCCACAAAGTAACATTTCCAGGAAACTAGCTGTCTGAGTGGAATTTATTTCTTATCAAAGGAACTCGAAAAGAAAAGGTGGATGGTTTCTGTGAACACAGCATAGTGGGAGATCCTAGCTGTGAATGCAATGCTGGTGGAACCAAAGAACGTAACTCATTCGAACATCTGTCATAGTAATTAGCGATAGAGTAGTGAGAGGCTAGCGACGTTTTGCCTGTGGGGTAAGGCTTGCAAAGTTTGAGAATATGTGCCGTAGTAAAAAAAAATGACATTATTATCAAAATAGTAACGGTGGAAATTACTTTTTTGTTATAATAATAGAAATAAATAAAACTGAAGAAAATAACAAGTGTTATAAGATCGTGACTACAATTAATCGTGACATAAACGCCGACTACACGTTACTGGTTGTGGATTCTTAAACTCTTCCTGTGGTCAATATTGGACTTGAGATTACGAGAACTAATCGTCAAAAAAGAAAAAAGCAGATAATACATTCTCACTGGAAAGATTAGCTGATCCCAAATTTCCATTTTCTACCAGTTGGATTTCGGTCGTATAAATAGTAATATTAAGTTTGGTTGGTTTTGTTTTATGGCATATCAACACCTCAATGGGTTATTTAATGCCGACAAGATTTTTATTGCTGGTAATATATATATATATAATATATATATATATACATATACATATATATATATATATATTTATTAAAGACATGCTCTGTTTATAATAATCCTGTCAAAGGACGAATATTTTCTATGAAAATTTCTCGGACATTCAGGCCGGTAAATGTTATTTAATACTGTTTATTATAAACAGAGCATTTACTTAAATACTTGTATCTATAAAAAGAACGTTAAACATAAAAATGTCTTTAATAAATAAATTGTCGGACTTTGTCCATTTCTTAATATATATATATATATATTTCATTAAAGTATTGCTGGCAATTTTTTTCTAAAAAGGTATTGCTGGTATTAAAACCTATTTTTATACTTTCATAGTGTTTTGACCCATTTTGGGGGGTTAACTATTTACCCATAGCTGGGACCCTGACAAGTGCTATCACTCCGGGTCAGGTGGGACCTGGGAACACTAGCAATTAAGAGGTGGTTCCATGCTTCTCAAAACGTCCTGATCAGAAGCCTTGATGTTGGATGTAGTTTATCGTCTTAGCCAAGACGCAGTAATATTAAGAGTTTCCTTAAAAGGTAATATTTAGCATTCACTGACTGCATTGTTTTCGATTGAAATTTATAAAATCTTTCTTTTAAAACTTTTTCAGGAAACACAGGTTTCTCGAGTCCAGTGGCTGTTATCGCTCTTTCAAGTAATAGTGGATGTTGCCTTTCTAACCTTTTATTTGAATACTTGAAGAGTTCAGTTAAAGGGAAATAACTGAGACATCCTGAAGAGGCATGACACGTGGAACATAATACAAGTAATCATAATACCTCATCTAAGAGATATAGACAGATATATAGAGAGACATAGACATAAAGGCCGGAGCGTACAACGGCCGAAACTTTGTGAATATGGCAATGAAGATGAGGATAACAGTCCGAATAATGTAAATAATGCAAGTAAAACTTGTAGACTTTTACTCAAAAGCTATCGAAGAGTTTGTCTGATAAGTGCCAACAAGTCATTGCGAAGAATGGGGAAGAGATAATTAAATAACATGTAATTGTAATTTATTTCTTAACAATAAATTTGGTAAACAAAAACGGAAATAACTCGACCTAAAAGATTTTTCATCTCTTGTCGGAAATATTGGTTAGAATAAAAACAATAAAGACTGGGATGCTCGCCCCCCAAAATAATAATTAAATAATAAACTTACTTCGTGTCGGGGAAATAAATTAAACTGATGTAAGCTAAAATATTTCTTTTCTAAATTATCAATAATTGTAATGTCTGAGTTGAACAAGAATGGTGTTTCATATTTTCTCATCTTAACAATGATTTATTTAATTGAAATCATAAATGAGAATGGCCATGTGCCAGACTTTATATCTAATATATTTAATAGACGTTGTCAAATTGTAACCCGTGAGAATGGGCTTCCTGGAATATCTTATGGTTGCGTTTTTAACAAAGAGTTTCTTCTTCAAATTGATACGGAAGTGCAAAATGTCTGAATGAGGGTCGAGGCTAAGAGGCGTAGATTGAAATTAAAATCTATCCAACTCATTCGAACCATGTTTCCTTAAGGAACAGATGTTGTAAAGAGCATTTCTTGTGACTTTTCTGATATTCATGAAAGAAAAAGAAAAGGAAATGGAGCAAAACAACAACAACAAAAAAAGGGTTGTGGAAGCTGATATATTTGCCTGAATTAACATCGCACAAAAACGCATAAAGGGAGGAAGACAGCAAAAGACGGACATGGGCAATTCTTAGCAGATATGGACAGAGTAATGTAGATAGATAGATAGATAGATAGATAGATAGATAGATAGATAGATATGAACATAGATAGATAGATAGATAGATAGATAGATAGATAGATAGATAGATAGATAGATAGATAGATAGATATGAAACAGGCTGAAAGAGATAATTAAAAGAAAGATAGATAGATAGATAGATAGATAGATAGATAATATGGACAGACTATAGATAGATAGATAGATAGATAGATAGATAGATAGATAGATAGAGATGAAGATAGATAGATAGATAGATAGATAGATAGATAGATAGATAGATAGATAGATATGAACAGGCTGAGGTAGAGAGAGAGAGTTAATCTGAAGAGATAGATAGATAGATAGATAGATAGATAGATAGATAGATAGATAGATAGATATGGACAGACTAATAGATAGATAGATAGATAGATAGATAGATAGATAGATAGATAGATAGATATGGACAGACTGATAGATAGATAGATAGATAGATAGATAGATAGATAAAACTATTTGGGATCAAATACGGATCAAATATGGATTGGAATCTGACTGAATGATGGGATAAGGAACAAATAGGAAACATTTATAAATCTAATTCTTTTATTAAAGCTTTATCAGAGAATGAAATATGGCGGCGAGAATGAAAACTATTTTTAATTTTGTGTGTATTGTTTGTTTCTCATTGGTTAAGTTGACCTCACGTGCATCTGTCTTGTCAAGTAGCGTCCGTGTGTATATTAATATTAAATACATTCATATATATATATATATATATATATATATATATATATCCTTGTTTTTATTTTTAAAAAAATAAATAAATATCCAATATAAATGCTTAATGTTTTTATAAAATTCGATTTTATAAATTCTGTCCTACTTAAAAAAGAACGTAATTCCTTACGCGAACCCAACGAGAATTGAAACTTGCCTCAGCAATTAACAAATCCGAGCCATTATCCATTACACCACCCGCACATCCAGCTTACCTGGTATTGAATACAAAGAGAGCTCAATTTTGGTAACAGAGCATTATAATAAAGTACAGACGATCCTTAAAAATCCATTCGTTTATTATTTATTTCATGAATATAGATATTTAGTCATCACTCTAGACCGAAGGTTTTTTAATAACTAGAGTCAATTTTTCCAGAAAAAACGAAGGAGAGAATTTCACAATGAATGCCAAAAAATTGTGCTGCAGTAATCAAGGATAAAGGAGGATATTTTGACGAGAGCAAAATTTAATCATAAAATCCTGTTTTATTTTTTTTTGTTTTTTTTTTTACCATAATAAAATTTCTAATAAAAAAATCAAGTCCCACATTTTTTAGCCATTTATAATAATTTTCTCTTACTTAAAGACAAAACAACTATTTTAAATTTCCAATTTAAATAATTATCACGGGTATATATATATATAAATAATATAAGGCTTAAAACTAATATTCCATGGTCATAATTTATTCCATTGGAATCGTAAATACGATCAAATCATCAGACCTACAAATTCAAAATGAAAACAGAAAATTTTATCGGAAGTGAAAACAGAATTTCCCTCCCTTCATATTTACACTTTCTAAAATTTGTTTTCACTTCCGGGGGGGTTCTGTTTTCATTTTGAATTTGTAGGTCTGATGATTTGGATATATGATCTCCAATGGAATAAATTATGACCATGGAATATTAGTTCATTAAGATTTTTTATTATATCCTTAATATCTGTCCTAGACATTGAATTTTTTGGATTCTTCCTCTTGAAAAATTTTTTTTCTGAAAATATACATGTATGGGTATTTATATATTTTGCATATGTATGTATATTTTCCACTAATATTATTTATCTATCTATCTATCTATCTATCTATCTATATATCTATATATATATATATATATATATATATATATATATATGGGGATGTAATATATAAATTTTATATATCATCAAAAACAATTTTGCAGGAAAAATGTAAGGCAAAGAAAAACTGTTTTTCCAGTTTTGTCATATATGTACCGAAATATATGCGTGTGTGTTTATGTGCTTGTATGTAAGAGTGTGTTCGTGTGTGTTTATAGAATTAAATAAACCCAATACTCGTCGTTGTTCCATAAATATAAGGCCCAAGAGCCACTCAAGGCAGAGGGTTACTGGGTGGTGTTGCATGAGCGTCGGAGAAGGCAAGTAATGAAGTTAAATTAAATTAGACAAGAACGATAACGGCTAATCCTAGACTTGGAAGAAGTCAAAGTTTTTTATGATTGGGAAAACATCCTGCCGGAGAGTTGTTCCACAAAGCGGCAATTAATTAGGAAATAGCTGTTCGTGTAGAACTTCCTCCTTACTAATGGATTACGAAGAGAATGAAGACGATTCACACTTGTGGGCGTGGCATGGGCGGGTCACAGTTGCAAAATTCAGGGCTGATGGGACCAAGGAATGTAACTCGCCAAAGGACAGGCACTGGAAAGGGCAATAGAGTAATGAGAGGCCTGCGACGTTTCGTCTGTTCTTGTTAGTTGATTTGTTTAACGGCACATCAATTCCTTCATGGGTCAGTTAATGCCGAAATGTAATTTTCTTAGCAGTTCTGAAGTAATAAAAATTTGATATTCTATCATTACTTTGAAGTAAAAATATGATATATGTTATTCTGCTTTCACAAGTGAATACTTGGTAGATAATACTCAGCTTTTGTGCATATACATGTTTGTGTGGATATGATTTTTAGAGTCAGTGATATGTGTGTTTTATGTTGTAGTTTTATTGAAAATATATTTTGGAATAGAGTTTGATTTCTTTAAGAAATTGTAGGATATTATATGGATTAATGTCATTAAAGAGTTCTTTATTGTTCATGGTTTGATTTTATTTAGAGGCATATCAACACCTCTGTGGGTTATTTAATGCCGAAATTTAAATATTTTGAACACAATTTTATAGCTTCAACTACAGATAAAATGTATTGTTGGTCATTTTCATATAAAAAATATTAAATATTAAATAATTAAATAAATATAAAATATATATTAAATATAAAAATATGATATATGTTATTCTGCTTTCACAATTGAATACATGGTAGATAATACTCAGCTTTTGAGCATATACATGTTTGTGTGGACATGATTATTAGCGGCGGTGATATGTGTGTTTTATGTTGTAGTTTTGTTGCAGTTATATTTTGGAATACAGTTGGATTTCTTTAAGAAATTGTAGGATATTATATGGATTAATGGATTAGGATATTATATGGATTAAGGTCATGCAAGTGTATGTTACTTCTTTGGTTGGTTCTGATTAGAGGCATATCAACACATATATGGGTTATTTAATGCCGAAATCTACATATTTGAACACAATTTTATGGCTTCATCTAAATAAATTTTGAACGTAATTGTATAAAATGAATCGCTGGTCATGTATTTCGTTTTTTATACATACATATATATATATATATATATATATATATATATATATATATATATATATATATATATATATATATATGTTAAGAAATGGAAAGGTCCGACAATTTATTTATTAAAGACATTTTTTATTTATGTTTAACGTTGTTATTTTATAGATACAAGTATTTAAGCAAATGCTCTGTTTAAGATAAACAGTATTAAATAACATTTACCGGCCTGAATGTCCGAGAAATTTTCATAGAAAATATTCGTTCATAAAATAACAACGTTAAACATAAATAAAAAATGTCTTTAATAAATAAATTGTCGGACCTTGTCCATTTCTTAACATATGACGTCATTTGTTTACATTCGATACGCCAGAGCAGTTATGAATGTACGAGATTCATGGAAGATTGTAGTTTATAACAGTAAATTCGACCTTGTTTACCATAAGGTTCATGGTGGCCGAGTGGTTAAGGCATGTCAGCGTATATGACAGTTCCGTATAGGATGCAGGTTCGAATCCTGTCTATGAACGAATATTTTCTATGAAAATTTCTCGGACATTCAGGCCGGTAAATGTTATTTAATACTGTTTATCTTAAACAGAGCATTTGCTTAAATACTTGTATCTATAAAATAACAACGTTAAACATAAATAAAAAATGTCTTTAATAAATATATATATATATATATATATAAAGGTATTTTTACTATAAAAATAAAAATGTATTTTTTATATTTTCATAGTATTTTTTGTTTGGTGGGAGTAACTATTTTTCCATAGCTGAAACGCTACCAGGTGCAACCCCCACCACCCGGGTGAGGGTGGAGCTGGAAAGAACCCCAATTAAGGAATGGTTCTACGCTCCTCAAAACCTTCAATCTCCAGATCAGAGGCCTTACTGTCGGATGTAGTTGTCTGTGTTTAAATAACTTGGAATTACAAACAAATTGTTTCTTTTTTTTCTTGGGTGTTCAATAAAGTTCGGAACGTTTGTTTAACTCTCGTAACATTGTGGCGATGATCTATGGAAAACGTTTCAGGTTAGACATTTTATTAGAATTGCTGATTTCGGCCTGACTGCTGGCTTAATTACAAGAAAGAAAATGTACTTTTCATGCAGTTAGAAAACAGGATATTTATTTATGGAAACACAAAAGATCAGGGTCAGTGAAGAAATGAAATCATATATTAGTTTTCCTCTCCTAACGAGTACTCGTAAACCAATTAACTGATAGATAGATAGATAGATAGATAGATAGATAGATAGATAGATAGATAGATAGATAGATATGAACAGAGTGAGATAGATAGATAGATAGATAGATAGATAGATAGATAGATAGATAGATAGATAGATATGATATTATGAGATAGATAGATAGATAGATAGATAGATAGATAGATAGATATGAACAGACTGATATAGATATATAGATATGAACAGACCGATTTTAGATAGATAGATAGATAGATAGATAGATAGATAGATAGATAGATAGATAGATAGATAGATAGATATGAACATACTGAGATAGATAGATAGATAGATAGATAGATAGATAGATAGATAGATAGATAGATAGATATGAACAGACTGATATAGATATATAGATATGAACAGACCGATTTAGATAGATAGATAGATAGATAGATAGATAGATAGATAGATAGATAGATAGATAAGATATGAATAGACTAAGATAGATAGATAGATAGATAGATAGATATGAACAAAGTGATATAGATATATAAATATGAACAGACCGATTTAGATAGATAGATAGATAGATAGATAGATAGATAGATAGATAGATAGATAGATAGATAGATATCCACGCTACCTAAGTCCACCGCCTTATTTTTTCTTTCTTTTCATGGACATAAATTTCCTGTCACAGAAAATGGATGTGAATTATTCACACAAGTTTGACAGCAATTATTCCTTCGTCCTGTACAAAAATAGACGATGAATTTTAATGTAATCGTTTATTCAAAGAATTTAGAAATACACTTGTTGACATACCCGTTATTTTCAGAATGTCGTTGTCTATAAAATTAAAAATATAACTCCTTGACCTTATCGGCATTTAGCCCTAAACTAAATCCACCTAAACAGAATTATTTTTTTATATTTATCCAATAAAATAATTTTTTCGTCTTGGAAAACGTGACTAATTCCATACAGATCCCTCTGAAAATTCCATGTCATCATTTCTCTACGTTCTATATATATATATATATATATATATATATATATATATATATATATATATATAACTGGTAAGATTTTGTCCGTCTGTTATGCACGAATAAATGACTTTATGTCAAGCACTCAAATTTTGGTATTTATGCTTATTGGAACCATGGGGAAACATAAATAAAAAAAGGTTTGGATTCCTGGGGTGAAATCAGGAAACTACTTATTTTCAATGATAATGAAATATAATCCTTATAGATAATTACAGTCTGGAATTTGTAGTATCTCATTCCGTTCATATCTATCTATCTATCTATCTATCTATCTATCTATCTATCTATCTATCTATCTATCTATCTATCTCAACCTGTTCATATCTATCTATGTATCTCGGTCTGTTCATACTATGTCTGTTCATATATATTAAGCTATGTTCAGATCTATCTATCTATCTATCTATCTATCTATCTATATATATATATATATATATATATATATATATATATATATATTTATATACATATATATATATATGTGTGTGTGTGTGTGTTTCTATCTATCTCTCTATGTTCAGATCTATCTATCTTCAAATTAATTCAATAATTTTGTTTATACTTGTATATTTATATTTATTATTTTATCTCTCACCCTTTTTGGCCGATGTACTCTCCGGCCTGTCCCCTTCAGTTGTTTATTGAATTCTGTAGATATTATATCAGCCTGGATAATATTCTTATTCTTTCTATTTGCTCCAGTATCTTTCCTCGAGCCATTTGACCGCAAACCCAGAGATGGTAGACCTTGCAATTCAAAGCTCGAATCTACAAAGACCACTACGTGGCTGGGGGGGGGGTTGCGCAGTGGATGGAGGTGTGGTAGATTATGAAATTTGACCAAAATATTAACTGAACCGTCGCATAAAGACATTTAAATGTTTCAATATAGATGTGAATAATGTCCATCCAATAGTCGAAATAAATGGCCGCTTCCTTTTGCTGTTCTGACCAAAATTCCATTGAGGGAAACAAATGGAATAAATAAAGTCCAAGAGCCACCATGCCACGTACACAGAATCAAATTATCCTCATTCTCTTTGTATTCCATTGGTAAAGAAGAAGTTCCATCCAGAACTGTTATTTTATAGAAAAGACTCCCGAGAGGATGCTTCCACGATCGCTACGATCTTAATCGATAGATTAATGTTATGTTTATTTTCTAAGCATAGCCTAGATATGGCTCAAGGCCGAAAGTATAGGGTACTCAGTGATGATCAAACTTACTATTCTATTGTAATTGATCTAGCGGGAAGCGCTCAAAATCAACCGTTATGTATCGTACATATTCTTATAATATACACTTCTTACTACAACCGTTTAAGCCCTTGCAACAAACTCACTGAGTAAACCTCTACTTTGAGTGGCTCTTGTGCCTTGGATTGGGTGAAAAAAGTATTTAAAAAATAAACTTATTCTTGTCATCTCCATATGGAGTTTCGAGTCGCAACCAAATCGTTCTTTGGTAAAATAGCAAGTTTTCAATTCGTTGTCTTTCTCCTCAATCGGTTCCCAAACAAGGCTATAAATTCCAGCCCCCCCCCCCGCTATTTACCCTTGACTGGGTGCAGAGGGAAGCGATGGTTTTCTTCCTTTCCGAGACAAAATAGTCCAAAGGGAACGTAAATTGTCTTGGCTGGATTTCGAACTCCGCTCGCTGATATCATTTTCCGCGCCTCCTGAGAAGAAATTTACAACAGTTTGGTTTATTTAAATTAGAATCAATTGTTTCCGGTCCCAAATTCAAGAATTCAGTCCCGGGATCAACTCCCAGCTCAGCAGGTGACGAAGGCAAAGATTTGTTTTTATTCTCATTTGACTTCACCGTTTGGGTCATAAAAATGCCATTTTCTCTTGTGATAATAAAAATTGATAACAATTCTACTTACTCTCTTTTTCTTAAGGAGATCACATTCAAGGAAAGACATCATACACACACACACACACATGTATAGGGAAAATATTATGTATATATATCTAAGTTTACAAACACACATATATATATATATATATATATATATATATATATATATATATATATATATATATATATGACAATTTGTATTTGGGTAGCAATCCTTCTTTTTATACAAGTTTTGTTAAAGACGACTGCGATAAAGCTTTTTATTTGATTTTCCTTGTGTTCGTACAAGTGTTTTATTTTCTGGAGATAACGTGCGTAAAAACTGTCCCAAAAATCCGTACATTCAAGCGATTTCAGCTATTCTTTTAGCCATTATCAAGGATCATTTTTATTTTTTATCTTTAACTGATTGTGTGTTTTTTATGCATGTGTTTTTTTTATTTTCCAAACTATTGTGGCCATGTTCATAGTTAATGTTATTGAATGTAGGGATTTCCTTTTTTAATTATTAGTGCTTCTATTATCTTCTTTTGACGTGTGGATAAGGCTATGGTACTTTTATTTTCTATTAGTATGTTACGGAATGGACTTTAATAGGTTTCCATCTGGGTTTAAATGCGCCCGAATTGTGTTAATTCAATAAAAGTCTATCGCATAACTTTTTCAGTTGTTTTAACGATATATATATATATATATATATATATATATATATATATATATATATATATATATATATATATATACGCGAATATGAATATGATATATAAACACATGTAGATCAGACTGATGGTGGGTAATTGAATGATAAATATAAAAAGAGGTCCTAAAATCTAAAAAAAAAAAAGAATCCTCCGTTCGAAAGACAAACTGATTTTTTTCTATTTTGACATTCAATTCACACTTTAAATGACGGTAGTTGGCTTGTCTGTCTACAAATTACATCAGTATATATATATATATATATATATATATATATATAACGTATTTCCCGTATGCTCAAACGCATTTTATTCTGAAAAAATGCCTTTTAGTACTGACAGGTCAATTTGAAGCTAGGAGTTTCCCAACCCTCACGAACTCTGATCACATGACGAAAGCAATCACAAACCCCCGACATATACAATAAGACTATTATCCTTCATATGTAATAAATAGCGTATATCATGTTAGTCTCATAGGATTCATTTTTTGTTATTCATGATAACCAGTAGGTAATTTTATTAATGCACATTCAACACAAACACTTGATAAGACACGAGAAGTGTTGAAACAAAATGGCTATTTTTGTGGTGATTTTATAACATATTTATGTTATAATTTTCGAATAAATTATATTTGCTCTACTCTGTATTGAGCACTCTTGTAAGAATAGTATTTATTGATTATTGGATTTTAGTTCGTATACACAAATCCTATACTGATATATATATATATATATATATATCTAATAGGTTATAAATGTAGCAAAGGCACTCTAATGTTTATTAGAAGCTAAATATCGTTTTAAGGTATGTTATATTTATAGGTTAAAGTGCTTGATATCAGCAATCGAACGTATGTAAATATAAAAGTCAACACCCAGCGGCGACATCCCGTTTCATGCTTCAACGCATTCCTCAGGCCTGTCGATTGCGTATAAGAATGCAACAGTTATTATTCTTAATTTGAAACCATAATTATAGCATACCTTAAAACGAAAATTTGTCATATATATATATATATATATATATATATATATATATATATATGTATGTATGTATGTATATGAAGAAATATAGTCTTAAGGTGTGCTATATTTATGGAATAAAGTGGTCAATATCAGAGATAGACGTATGTAAATATAAATGTAAAGTGAACATTGAAGTCAATACTCAGAGGCGCCTGACGATTGCGTCTAGCAAAAAACAGACTGTCGCCTCTAAGTGATGAGACGTCAATGTTCACTTTTTTATATATATATATATATATATATATATATATATATATATATATATATATATATATATATATCCATGTTTTATGAAATTTTAAAATTATGAGTAGCCTCACTGTTTTTATGGGTTTTTATTTATTTATTTTGTTTAGCTTTTGATTGGTTTGGTTTGTTTTACGGCATATCAACACCTTAATGGGTTATTTAAGGCCGACAACATTTTTATTGCTTGTAATATTTCTTTTCAAAAATGTATTCTTGCTAATATTTTTTTCAAAATATATTGCTGGTAATATTTTTTTTTCAAAAATGTATTTCTGATAATTATTTTTTCCAAAAATTATTACTGGTATTAAAATTAATTTTTATACTTTCATAGTGTTTTGACCCCTTTGCGGAGGTTAACAATTTGCCCATAGCTGGGATCCTGACAGGTGCTACTACCCCGAGTCAGGGAGGACCTGGGAACACCAGCAATTAAGCCTCACTGTTTTTTTTTTATCTATTTTGTTTAGCTTTTGAGCTATAGAAGGAAGAAAGGAACAAAAAAAATATGAAGGCTTAGCTGGGAGGAATTTGGCCAAAGCACCTCGGGATACGAAAAATTCCAATCACCGTTGTGTGGTTATTAGTTGAACAGTTGAGTCATCTGGACAGTTTTCACTAAAGATGTGAAGCTGAATGAGCGACAGATGTCACCGAACCAACATCCAGCGGCTGTTGGCATCAAACAAAAAATAATTCCCGGAACATGTAATATCAGAGCACTAAACCAAAGTGGACAGTTAGAAAATATAAAACAAAAAATGAAACAGGTTAAAAGTTAATATTTTTAGGCGTATGTGAAAAGAGGCGCGCATTTTGTTCACGTAAATTTTTAAGTGAACATTAATCATTTTAGACATTAATATTTGAAATCTCTTTCATTCGGGTTCTATTTTAAGCAAGGAATTCAGTTTCAACTCGAGAATTTACTAAGCATGACTAAAGTCAGCGAAACAGATATTAATTTTAAAAAAATTTTAAAAGCAAACGGTGTAAGAGATTTACAAGAAAAATGATTAAAAATTCTGAAACTTTAAAATTCGGTATCATTTATCAAAGAGTTTTACCTTTGTATAAGACGCATATCTGTTGCTTAATTTCGGGAGAAAAATATCGCCATATGTTAAAAATAAAATAAAAGTTTATTATTCTAAATATAAAAGAAAATTTGAACTTATGTAAATAAAATTATCAATGTGTCATTATCTTAAAACATAACAGACTTCATGTTAAAAAGTTAATCTTGCTCTGTCGGCTGGGGATTCAGAATACGCTGACTGCACCTCTGCAGGGGGGTAAGAGCCCCCTCCCCTAAATGAGGTGTCCTGGGTAAGACGATAAACTACATCCAACAGCAAGGCCTCTGATCAGGTGATTTTGAAGAGCATGGAACTACTTCTTAATTGCTGGTATTCCTAAGTCCACCCAAACCCGAGGTGGTAGCACCTGTTAGGGTCCCAGCTAAGGGCAAATAGTTAACCCCCAAACTGGGGTCAAAACAATTTTTAAGTGTAAAAATAGGTTTAAATACAAGCAATAAGTTTTTGAGGAAAAATTATTACCAGCAATACATTATTATCAGCAATACATTTTTGAAGAAAAAAAATATTACCAGCAATATATTTTTGGAAAAAATATTACCAGCAATAAAAAACTTGTCGGCATTAAATAACCCATTGAGGTGTTGATATGCCGTAAAGCAAACCAAAAAGATAATCTCATAATTTAAAGTTAAATCATTTCACTTGAAATACAATATAATTTTTAATTCAAATTCAAATTTCTATAAAAATAAACAGTAGCGATGTAAAATTGATATTTGCAAAAAAATTAAGTGAGTGTGGCACAAGGTCAAATGGAGGGATGGAAGCAAAATTTGTTGTACTTGCTTCAAAAATCAGAGTTCTAAATATGCTGGCTTTTATCTCTGATCAAAACCTAGCAATTGGTGGTAATTGCAATCATGTCCGCCATGAGCCAGTCTCATACAAGTCTGGCTCAAGACCAGTAAATTTTAGAAGTCGTGTAATAGTTATTGGCTAATTAATGTACGAAAAGAAAATAAGGTCTTCTCACATTCGTTATCTGCTTTAATTCATTTAAATTCTTCATTAAGGTTACCTGTCAAAAAGTTCTCGGTTGGTGATGCTCCTTACTATATTTTAGAGTTATGAAAGACTTTCTTTAACCAAAGTAGTAAATATTTACGTCTTATTCTCCTAAAAATATGCGTCAGAATTTCCTCCCGGCTAAAAGTTTGGCAAGAAAAACTATGAGGTGTAAGCTTATCCTAGGTGCCGGGTACGTGAGGTTCATTAAAATATACCCTGTTAATATTTTCGCTATCCATTATGTGCTGGCAGAGGGGAATAAGAGGAAGTTAAACGCTGCTTCGAAACAGGAAGTTGGGGAGAGCCATGATTGTCTACGCTATGAAGGGACACGGTACATCAAAGAAGATTTGTTTGTCTTTATTGCGAAGTAACCTGTTGGTTAACGGAGCTGAAGGTCAGCGTCAAGATTTTAGACGAAATATTTACCGATCAAAAATGATTTAAATTACTTTGAACAGGGAATGATCTGCTGTAAAACTAATTTTGAAGGCCATAATGAAAACAGCGAGCACGATCCTCACTGGGTGTCGCTCTACCGCGGCTTTGCGTCAGACGAAGCTTAGTAGCTCTCTAACATGAAACAATGCTTGTTAGGCTAGTAATGAGAAACTGAATGATTGGCAGTACAGTGAGTTCGATTCTCACTGAGTGTCCGACTGATGTACCAATTGAAAGACAACTTTGTAAATATCTACAATAATTCGAAAATCCAATTTATTTTTTACAGGTGAAAAACTTTTGAAATTCACAAAAGCCAGTTTCTTTGTTTGGTCGGTGAGGGTCGTGTTTTGAGTCGCCAGTGGAATGGCAAATGTAGAACAAAGGCAAAAACAGTCAGACAATGAAAGAAGTCTGCGACAAGAGTCGTTAAACAAATGCTTTAATGACACAGATACGTAAAGCAAGAATCAATAAACACTGAAAAAATATCGAATTCTCATCGATCTTTTACTATATATACGTCAGTCTGTTAATATCAGCACCTTTCTGACTGCCTATCATCGACTTCCTAAGTCTGTCTGTCTATATATATATATATCTCAACCTCTTTATATCTATCTATCCCACTATGTAATATTAATAATAATAACAAATGCAGATTTTGTGATAAATATCCAGAAACAATTGGCCATCTTGTATCAAGTTGCAGTGATTGCATCCAATGAATATAAAACCCGGCATTGACAGAGTGGGCCAATATCTG
>CAHIKZ030002191.1:382500-542500 GCA_903632075.3 Acanthosepion pharaonis
GACATGTTTTCGGTGTAATATCCTAAAATAATACATTTTATATATATATATATATATATATATATATATATATATATATATATATATATATGCTTACGTGTATATACACATACATTTATATGTATATATGCTTGTATATATATATATATATATATATATATATATATATATATATATATATATACGTTTTTATTTATATGCATATATTTAATTATTTTATATTAGAATTTGCGTAGTTGTTTTACTTATTACTTATATATAATTTATACATTTATTTTCTATATTTTACACTTAAGTAGATATAAAAAAAAAATTGTCCGTTGAAATTTATCATTTAACATTTAACAATTCTCACGTGGAGTTAATTTCCCAAAAAGTCATTTCGTAGGTAAAACTCACCTGTGGTAGGTAGAAAGCCTCGGCCTTAGGGTATGAGAACCAAACGTTGTGTGAAGAGAATTCGCGCTTTAAAAATCCCGTCATAATCCAATGTGTTTATCAAGTTCATATGTATAAATACATATATTTCCACACATGTATATTAAGATAAGTCCGATAGAATTGGAAGGAGCCTAACAATGAAAGTAAAAATGTACTTTTTCGTCAAACACGTGACACATACAGACGGGTCGCTCTTTTAAATGAACGCGACACTTTGCAGATTCCTAATATTTTTGTATGCAATAATTATTGTCAGCGGATGCAGGCGTCGGGTTAATTAATTATAATCGAATAAACTTCCAGCAAAGCAAAATCTTTCTGACGATGTCACAATGTCAAATGTTAAGGCACAAGTCCGGCGTGAACTTTCTCAGGGTGCATGTTATTCTGTGAGTAAATTTCATTTGAAATGCCATTACTGTTGCCAAACAGAAGCCGTGTGCGCCTAACTGCAGCTTTCCATTCGGCCATGCCACTAATAACAAGAAGAGGGTGTCTACTTATTTTGTCTCCTTAACACCGCAGTGTGAAAGCGATATATGAAAGAGACTCGCTGTGGGGATAGGCGTATTGAAACCACTTTTGCTTGAGAGGCTGACTATGGCAGTGTCGGTAACAAGCGAGAGTAGCGACAGCGAAGATGCTGAAAACGGAAGAATTAACGTCGATGTCGAAGTTGGTGACTGGGATGGAATGGAACTCCAATGAAACTTTGTCTCTTGGCACCGCTCTGTGTGTGTCTGTGTGTGTGTGTGTGTATATGTGTCTGTGTGTGTGTGTGTGCACGCGCGTGTCTCTCCCTTCTTCAATAGAAATTACCCTGAAAGATCCTATGCGAGACCAAGACGCGACTGCTACAGTTATTGGCTGGCGTTCCGAGAGTAGAACAGACTGAAAACAGAGGCAAAAATCACTCTGCTATTTGTTCTTTCTTTCTTCTCTCTCTTCTTCTTCTTCTTCTTCTTTTTCTTCTTCTCCTTCTTCTTCTTCTTCTTCTTCTTTCATAAGTCTTCTTTTCATTCGCCTTTCACCCTCACCCTCTTCTTCTTTTCTTCTTTTTTTTTCTTTCTTTCTTTCTTCTTTTCTTTATTTATATTTTTCCGTCCTCTTCTACTGGTCTCCCACTTCCCCCCCTTCTTTTCACTTTACTTTCTCCTTTCCCCTCATTTTCCTTTCTTCTTTGTTCTTTTCTTCTTCCAATTCTTCCTTCCTCTGCTCTACCCTCTTCCTCCTCCTCATCCTTCCTTTTCTTTTATTGTTCTCCCTTTTCTCCTCTTTCTTTTCCTTCCTCGTCTTTTTCCTTTTTCTTCTTAACTGCCGCCTCTCTTCTCCTCTTCCTTTTCATTCCCTTATAATTCCAATATCTTTCTATTTTTCTCTTTCTCTTATTCGTCTGTTGTTCGTGTATCTTGTAAGAGAATCTAACAGATACCAAATATGGACATTTCGTAAATAAAAGAAAGAAAGAAAAGAAAGAAAGAAAGAAAGAAAGAAAGAAAGAAAGATTGAATTGTAAGGAAAAGAGAAAAGCTTTATTTCGGTCATTTGCCGTAAATGTAGAAAGCAAGAGAGACAGACAGAAAGAGAGAGAGAGAAAGAAAGAGAAATAGGAAGAGAGACAGAGAGAGGAAGAAAAAAAGGAGGAGAGAAAACCAGAGAGAGAGAGAAAGAGAGACAAAGACAGAAAGGAGCAAAGAAAAAGAGAGAGAGAGAGAGAAAGCGAAAAAGACAAAAAGGGGCAGAGAAAAAGAGAGAGGAAGTGAGACAGAAAGAGAGAAAAAGAGTGAAAAAGAGAGAAATATAGAGAGAAAGACAGAGAGAAAAATACAAGGAGAGAAAGAGAGAGAAAGAGTGTAAGAGAAAGAAGTAGAGAGAAGGACAGAGACAGCGAAAGAGAGAAAGGGAAAGAGAGAGGGTTAGAAAGATAAAGAGAAAAACAGAAAGAGAGCGAAAAAGAGAGGAAAACAATAAGAGAAAGAGAGAGAAAGAAAGGCAGAAAGAATGGAGAGAATTTGAAAGACCGAAAGAGAGAGCAAAAACAGAAAAAGAGAGAGAAAGAGAGAGAGAGACGGAGAGAGAAAGAATGAGAGAGAGAAAGACAGAAAGGGGGATATAAAAACAGTAGGTGAAAGTGAGAGAAATACAGAGAGAGAAAAAAGATAGAGAGAGACAGAAAAAGAGAGGAAGTCAGAGAGAAAGACAGGGAGAGAAAAGTGAAAGAGAGAGAGAGAAAGACAGAAAGAAAGAGAGAAAGATAAAGAAAGTAAGACAGAAAGAATGGGAGAAATAGAGAAAGAAACAGAAAGACAGAGAGAGAGAAAAACAGAGAGAGAGTGAGAAAGATAAAGAGAGAAAAGTGAGAGAGAGGAAGAAAGAGAATGAGATAAAGAAAGACACTAGGAGAGAGTTAGGAAGACCGAAAGAGAGAGAAAAAACAGAAAAAGAAAGACGGAGAGAAAAAATGGGAGAGAAAAAGTAAGTGAAAGAGAAAGAGAGAAAGACAGAAAGGGGGATAGAAAAACAGTAAGTGAAAGAGAGAGAAATACAGAGAGATAAAAAAAGATATAGAGAGACAGAAAAAGAGAGAAAGTCAGAGAGAGAGAGAGACAGGGAGAGAAAAGTGAAAGAGAGAAAGAGAAAGACAAACAGAGAAAGACAGAAAGGGAAAGACAGAGAAAGAGAGAAAGAAAGACATAGATAGATAGATAGTGAGAAAAAGACAGAGAGAGGGAGAGAAAGAGAGAGAGAAAGAAAACGCGAGAAAGAAAGAGAGAGGGAAAGAGAAAAAGAGTGAGAGAAAGAGAGAGAATAATTCACAGATGATGATTCAACCTGGAAAAAACTTCTTTTTTCTTCCTTCTGCTTACGTTCTTTTCTTTTTATTTTATTTTATATCTTTGTTTTTCTTCTTTTTCCTCTTTCCTTCTTCTTTACTAACCCCCATGATCCTTATTAGCGGCGACAAAGGCACTACCACGAAATATCTAACAATAAGAATAATAATAGTAAGCAAATAAAATCCTTAAGAGTTCATGCCTTTGTCTGCTTCCACTTGTTACCTTGTCGTTATCGCCGGCGACAAAATGGCAGTAAAAGTCATCCTCAAATCTCCAGCACCTTCTGTTGTTGATGATGACGGTCGTCTTCGAGTATAGAATCCAGAGGTTAGCAGTGAATATTTCGAAGACAGTAGGAAAGCGTTCTTCAGGTTAGCAGTGGATATTTTGGTAAGAGTAGCAGAGCGTAGTTCTTCCTTCTGTTTCTCTTCGCCTGACAAGCTGGCACTGGACATTCGGATAGAGTAAACAAAATGGCCGCCTTTATACACGAAGAATTGAATATTCTACGTCTTTTGATTGGTTAACCTTCTATTGGTAGACTATAAAGTGAGTCAAGTCATTTGGGCTAACTCACTAGTAGATAAATATACACAAAAAACTGCAACACCTTCTTCAATGATTGCAACTACATTGTCATCTAGCTATACGATCGTAGTTCTCCCTCTAATCTCAATCTCAGTTTCAGCTTTGGGGACACAGTTCCGAGTGCACTGTGTATTATGAGCACGACCTGTTCTACAGTTGTTGCAAGGTTCCGTTATTTCATTCTTTTTTCATCTTTTAACCGGGGCCCAACCGTAAATGACCTTTGACCGTATAGAGGTGAGGGTTCGCTATAAGGCAAAGAAGGTGATGGACTTGGTCATCCAAACAAGATTTGAAATAATACAGACTACAGCACTGCCGAAATCAGTGTGGATACTGAGCAGGGTGCTGGGTTCGCTCTTACTCGATCCTTGCTGATAACCATCAATGATTCCACATAGAAATATGAAAATAATACAAATAGCAGCCATGTTGGAATCTGTGAATTGCCCTCAGAAGAGTACTGAAGATTTGAAGAATTCTTTTATCACTCGATCCTAAGAAAATGTCAGCGAGATCCCTGGTGAGAAAATGAATAGCAATTTTAATAAGTACACAAATATGGAAAATAGAAACTGAAAGAATGTGGCATTTAAACAACCTTTATTCTAATAATAAGTGGAGCACTGGGAACAATTAAAAAATAATATAAATGCGCACATTCATTCCGGGAAATTCTTGATAAAATCCAAAGAATCAGCAATATTATTGGCTCCGACCTGGCATCTCGGCTTCAGTAACTTTCCTACCGCCGTAAGTTTACCTCCCTTTGCCTTTTCTATAAATATTTTCATGATAATTATTTGGATGAACTCTTTAAAATTATTATTTTATTCTCACCTCCCAACAGACATGAATTGTATATATGGGCACTAGTTAGGATTCTCATAGAGACATTGAGGTATTATGGTGAACGTTGTAAGAACGGTAAATAAGAATGCGTTGTTTGGTGTAAGGAATATTGTGGTATGTTTGGTCAGTGATCGTGGCTAACTAAGTTTAATGTTAAGGCAGAAGAAGACCATACTTTTTTGCCCATTCCCCATTTTGGCCTTGTGCCACATTTCTGTACATAATACGGGATAAATATCGCTATGGTGCCTAAACTCTTCCAATTTAAGCGCAGTACTAGACTGGTGTTGAGGTCTCACCAATTTACAGTTGTACTAAATTCTACATTAACAGTTTTTTTTTCTCGCACTTCCCGTTTGTGGAACTCCGGCCAACTCTAATCTGCATTTTGACCGTGAAGACTAGGAGTATATGCACCAGGTCAGAATCTGACCTAAAGAAGGAAACATCTAAAATCCTGCAGAACTTAGACCTTCCAATGGATCACCCAATCCAGGATAAAAATGGATCACCCAATCCAGCATGAAAAACTGGATCTGTTAGTCATAAACAAGAAGAAAATATGGCAGACATTTTTGATTTTGCTATACCAATGAGAATCATAAGAGTGACAGTCGTGCCAATCACTGTGCGACCACTGGGAAGAACCAAGGAAAGAGAGGAGGGGGAGTGTAATTTAGGAGACGAAATGGGACCATCCAAATGACAACGTTGTTGAAAACAGCATATAAAGAAGAGAGTTGTGTTTGGTGGGGGGGGATTGTTGTTAGTTGATCTTTAGTATAAGTTAACAATTGATACTGGTATGTACACAAAACGAGTAAAAATACTAATACTTTCAAGTAAGTCACATACAAGAGAACTACAAAATAACTAATAGAAAATGCTTACACTCTGCGAAAAAAAGCCTTATGTACAATGTCACCTAGGTTTGCAGTTGAGATTTGATTACATTGTATCGATCCTGCTATATGGCAGTGAGTACTGGACAATTTCCTCACAGATGAAGAAGAGCTTCAGGCAACAAAGACGTGGTTCTACAGAAGGTTGCTGAGAATATCATGTACTGAACATTTGAGTAACGAGGAAGTTTTAAGGAAAATGAAATCAAAAAATGATATTTCTACTCAGAAACACCAAATGTGTAAATGATTGGCAAAACAGGGATTAGGTGGGATAGTAAAAAGATAAATCTTACTAAGATCTACAAAGGATAGGAAGCTGTGGAGAGCCTTGGTTGGCCATGAAGGGAGACGGCATGTAGAAGATTCAGCAGCCGTCAAATGTATAATAATAATAATAATAATAATAATAATAATAATGGAACTAAAAATTAATGGAAACCGTGAAGATGACAGTCATATCAATCCACATTAGAGTACTCGGAATAATTTCGAAGGACATGTGAGAAAAATTAGAAATAGGTGCAAGGCCGTAAGATTGCCTCCCTGTGCCTTTTCTATAAATACCTTCATGATGAATGTTTGGATAAGCTCTTCGCTATGGTGCCTAGATTCTTTGAATTTAAGCGCAGTACTAAACTGTCTTCGAGATCTCGTCAATTTACAAATGATCTGGTTAGATGTAGCCGTAAATTCTATGCTGACAGCTTCTTTTGTCGCATTTCTCGATTGTGAAACTCCCTTCCAACTCCATGCTTTCCAACCAACTTTAATCTGCAAAAAGTAATTGTAAAGCTTATCTACTGTCATCCTGATTGCTCTTTTCGCTTTCTACTCATTACTAATCTTTCTGTTCCTAATTCCTCTACACCCTGTAACCCCATGCGTGTTAGTAGCGGTATTGCCTTGCTTGGGGTGATACTGATTAAAAAATCCGCAAAATATCGTGAAAAGTTTCTGGAATATTAAAGTGGCTGGCTTTCATTTAATTTCTAATGAAAACTGCATTTTTACTGATGGTCGGAAAACTGTACGATCATTGAAACAACTTTTCATATTTGATTTTTCTTATTCCCCTGTCTCATTCTATAATGTTTTCTACTTTTCTTCTACGTAAGCTCCTGCTATCGATCTACCGAATTTCCTGCCATTGTTGGTCGATAAAGATAGTTTTGCGAGATAATGAGCAATGACGTCATGGCAATAAAATCACAACGCCTGTTGTTCGGAACTCCTTTAAACTGCATTTCAATCCTCATTCAATAGTCATTCACATCGTTTTTTATAAGCTTTGGCAAATTGCAAGTAAGACAATATGAAGTCGGACTGTTCGCTTGCCTTGAAAATCAATATTCAGGATTCGGCTATTTTATCCCGGTTCGCAACTGAGTCAAGCCACAAAACGGACACTTTAACCTCGGTACAATTAATCCTCGACCATCAGTACAATTAATGACGCTTGCCCATCAGCGCAAATGCGGCAACTCTTATAACTAATAGAATTCATGTAGTGGCAGACTTTTCTATCAGAAAAAAAAGGACCATTTTGAGTTGGAAGTAAAACGGTGGCACCGTCATTGCATCTTAAAAGAAGCAAATTTCTTAAAAGAAGTAGATTTCTTCTACATTGGACAAAGAATTTGCTAGTTCTAGGCAAATCTGGAATAAGAAGACAAATTCCATATAGAGTGAATATTCTTGAATAAGGACGTAAGTCCCATATTTTGTGAACTCCGTACATGTTGGAAAGACGTTTAAATGGCGACCATATAGCAAAGATTTCTAGGATGAAAGACATATGACACGGACTTGTATATACTGGTTTTACAATCTTATTAAAATAATATATATATATATAGATATATATAGATATGTATGTGTGTGTGTGTGTGTGTGTGTGTGTGTGTGTGTGTGTGTGTCACACATTATGAAATGGACAAAGTCCGACAATTATTTTTTAAGAACGTATAAACATAAAAAATGTCTTTAAAAAATATATATATATATATATATATATACATATATATATGTGTGTGTGTGTGTGTGTGTGTGTGTGTGTGTGTGTGTGTGTGTGTGTGTGTCTAGACACACTGATGAGCTGTGAAACAGCGAAACAGTCTGTCTGTGGATGACAATATATATACATATCCTGAAAAATATATTTATATATATATATATATATAAATAGTGAATTTGTAAACAGTGACTATTACTGTGGCATTGACGAAAGACTGATATATATATATATATATATAAATTTCTTGCACATAGGTGTTAATTCAGTAGGGTTCGATATAATATAACAGAGCTATATACATTCCCTCACCAATAGCACGATTCAGAGTTTCATGCACAACGCAATCTTCAGGCCCTGCGTAAAGACTTGTAACATGAAACTCTGAGTCGTGCAAAGGAAAAATATATTTATTAATATATATATATATATATATATATATATATATATATATATATATTTATATATATATACTTGCACTGACATATATTCACAGGTGTTATAAAAACAACGTACAATGTTATATAACAAAGCTGTTAAGTATATATTAGCAAATATGTATTATATCCCACGTGGATATCACGACTCGGTGTTTCATTCGGATACTCAATCATCAGCTGCAAAATACTCATTGACCGTTAAGTGTTGTGAAATTCACCTTCTCGTGGTGCTTTTGATTAAAAAATTGTGTGTTAAGACTTGTTCATTTTATTATTGCTTTAATTTAAATTTATTTAAAAGAATATTATATTAAATATTTTTTGAAAATTTGAATTTACGTAAACACGCTATGTATCATGGGAATAATAGCCCTTTTTTTTCGTAAAAAGGCCATCGTTATAATAAAGTAATTGAGTATAAATTAATATATATTATTAATTTAATGTCTTATGGAATAAACTAATTATTCACAATATTAATAGAATAATAATTTAAGAGTATATATTCATATGTTTTATTTGAACTTACTATGATATTTTTAAACTGGTTTTATAATTATATAAATAATAAAATTTTCAATTATTTATATAATTTAATTTTATATATATTATAGATATTTAAAAATGCACTATTTAATGATTATATTTACATGAATATTAATAAATCACATATATTGAAAAAAATTTTAATCGTATTTTATGTTTCAGTACATGCTTACTTTTATGTATACATGTAGCAATCAATTGACTTTTTATGTTCAGTAATTTAGAGTTATTTAAGTGTTTTAAGATAATAATTTTTCTAACAGACATAAGTAACATCTGTCTCCCTTTCCATAGTATTGTTTAGCTTCCGCGATTACCTCCTAGCTAATAGACAGGTTCATATAGTTGTTTTTAATCGCTTAAAATACTTTAAGATTGTTGTACAGTTTTTGTATTTAATACAGGGTGTCCATAAACTCGTGTGCACTTTAAAAAATTTATAACTTTATTTGTATTTGTGATAGAAATAATCTGCAAAAAATGTTATAAAGTTTAATGCATTATTCAAAAAGTATAGCTAAAATAACTAATGTGATTTCAGACATTACTGTAAATCAGTTGACAAATGTTTTCCGTGAACTGCAAAATCGTATTACCCTTTTTATTGCTAATGATGGAGAACATGTGGAAACTTTAAATAAAATTTCAATAAAACTTTAAAAAGAAATATAGATTTACTTCTTTCTAATCCTTTTTACAAATTATTTCTATCGCAAATACAAATAAAGTTATAAATTTTTTTTAAGTGCGCACGAACTTCATGGGCACCCTGTATTGTTTAGCGTCATTTGATGATGGTAAAAATGCAATTTCCAGTTGTCCAAGATGGAACTAAAGTGGTATTTAGCATCGTCGTCTGAATTAATCCTAGCTCTGTAGATTATGTCTTCGGTCATGCACCATTTAAGTTAGTGGACATTATTAATTAACATTTTTAAAAAAAAACACAAACTTTTAAAAAATTATTATTTAGTATTTTGTTTTTGTGTTTGCTTAATACATTATTGTTATGTTGTGATCTATAATTATCGATGTTTTTTGTACAACTATAACTTACTTTAATATTATTTTTGTTGAAAATCTTTTTTATTGTTAGAGAATTTACTATAATTTCACTTTATGGTTTCTTTTTTCTAGCATAGTACTATATTTAGTTTTATTTTCGTCAAATATTTCTGGAGTTGGTCGATAACCTAAATTGTACTGATTTGTGTAAGTTTTCACGAATCTGTTGATGGTTGCATTTTCTGCCAATGTACCCTGTGGTTGTCTGAATCTTTAGTGCATGGTTTATATAGGCCTTTACTCAAGTTAAAAACAGATAATGTCTAAATTAGTTTATGGTTCAAAGAATTTAGTTAAGTCTAAATCATTCGATTTTTCTCTTGGTGTCTCAATTTACGAAAAAAACTTATCCTGTCGTCTCTGTATATTCTGCATTTTTTTTTCAGATAAGATAAACCTAAATTTGTCAATAAAATTCGCATGCCCCCGCAGAATCATGTGTTTCCATGGATACGAAAAAAAGTCTAAAGATATTTAAATTTTTAGTCCATGAACTTCCGTCGTGGCATAGAATCAGTTTTTGTGCCTGTCTTATTATATTTACTTCTTGGTCAGAAATATGGCAGTAGTTCTTTGCTAAATGAATAGCGGTTATCAGTAAATCTTCTGTAATGGATGGCTACAGGTCACAGATATCAATCTGTAAAAATGGGCATTCCTCTTACTTTTTATATTATTGAAACATTCAATAGTTTCGGCTGTATTTTGCCAGTGGTTCATTCCTAAAGACATTTTAGTAGACATTTACGATCTTTCTATGATAGTTTTGCTGATAATACCGATGTTATTTGGGGATGAATTGAATCAAACTTTTCATTATAAAAAACGATTTATCACTCATACAATTTGATGTTTCTCTTTTCTCTCTCTCTGTCTCTCTCTCTCTCTCATATTTCTCCCTCGTCACTTCTAATATCTATATATATATATATATATACATATATATATATATATATATATATATATATATATATATATATATATATATATATGTTTGTGTGTGTATTTGGGAAATTTATGACATTGTCATAGACTTTTCTAAAATTGTCATAGACTTCCCTAAAAGTTTTGATATATAAAAGTTTATATATCGTTTTTCTATATCTATACAGGATACGATGGATAAATTGTCGTCTAAATGACGCAAAAATAAAAAATAACACTGACATTTCATTTTAACCGATATATTTACCAAAATTGCACAAAACTATCTTGAAATACTAAAGTGTAAATTTATCCAAGAAAATCGCTATTGGCTTCAACCATGGCCTCCAGACGACTTCGGAATCACCTGCAACTCTTCTGGATAATTTTCTTGTTTAAGATCTTGAAAGCTGCCATAATTCTTGCCTTTAGTTCATCTTTGGTGTTACAAGGAGTTTTGTTGGTCTCAAATACGCCCCACACATAATAATCAAGAGGGTTGTTAGGTGACCAGATGTAAGAGGTGATGTAGTCAGAGAAATTGTCTGACAGCCATGACTAGAATCTCCTGCTTATGTGACATGGTGCAGAGTCCTGTTGCAAGATATAGGATCTTTCAGCAGCCAATTTTTAGTTAGGACAGGACTACCAAAACAAGGCAGTTGGTGGTTTTCCCGTGTTGACTCTAAGCATAAAATAGGAAGATGAATGGTTGGCATAAAAATTTTTTATTGATTCAAAACACCTTCATAATCACCATTAGATTTCCAAATCTTTTAGAACCAAGATTGACACTCAAACACTCTAAATTGTTTGTATTCCAGCGCGAATGCTAAGCAGTACAGCATGCCGTTTCCAAATTTCTGGCGGCATTGTGCTTTTTTTCTCACAGACTATGCTAAAAATGACTTTACTAGACTGCGGTGTCGGCAAAAAAATGTTAAACAATTATTATGCGTGAAATTAAAAAATATAAAATATCGAAATTTACCCATTGCATCCTGTATGTTTTTTTTTTAATTTATGCTATATTTATGTGGTAAGGATTTCAAAATCAGCGACAGTCCGTATTATAAAATATTTAAATATAGAATCATAATCATAGATCTCGAACTGAAGCGTCGACAATTTGCTTAGATACAATAAGTAAAGAGAAGATGTTTCAAAACCAACAGGTTTCGTATGTTTGAAGAAACTTTAAAAAGGTAAAGAAATTAAATTTTTTTTATATATATATATATATATATATATATATATATATATATATATATTTAGGTTTATTTATATATATATATATATATATATATATATATATATAATATGTATTATATATATTAGCAGATAGGTTTGTTCGGAAACGACTATATATATATACACTTATGGTCATATCACGTTGAAACACAGGTTCTCGTATGGTCGCTAGAGTTAAGCAACTTCACTTGGGAATACCAGGCGATCGAAGAATGTGGATGCATTTTAATTTTTAAATAACGCCCGGATTCAATTACGTCCAAATATTATAGGGAAATGTATAAATGTCCAGATGATTCTCACCCCAACAATGGGTTTAATAATATAATTTATAAATAAACAGTGAATTATTATTATTACCTGTAAAAATCTTAAATATTTTCTGTTTTTAATAGCCTGTAAACGGTTCAATCAACTAATTTTTAATATATATAAGTTATATATATTTATATATATATATATATATATATATATATATATATATATATATATATATATATATATTTATTTTATTTCTTTGCATTCATAAAGTTCAAAGACAAAACGCATCGACAGGAACAAAGAATTTTTCCAATTGTCATTTTATTGAGGAAATTTGTTTTATTTGAGGGATAAAAAAATATTCTGGGCAAATTTAATATATATATATATACGATAAACGTATAATCAATTTATAAATACATGAATTATTCACACAAAAACTAATGCAAAGGTTAATGATTTAATTGGCGAGACATCCATCATCGCAAACAATTCAAATAATATACAAAAACCTCTAAATCCGTTATGAATGAAATGATCCTTGTTTATATAAATTTCTGCCGTATTAGTTTTTATTTTTTACTACAAGCTTTCGTCTGTTCCTACAGACATCTTCAGGTATAGAATAGATGTTGTTTCTTTTTTTCTCTTAATAATAAGAGGACAACGAAAATATATGTATTGTTGTATCCGAAAATGCTATTGAAAATGAGTTATTGATGTCTGTAAAAACCAAAACAAAACTATTAGTAAGTGATATAAACAAATTTTTAGTACGTTAATAAAACACAGATTAAAATTAAAATATATATATATTACTGAGAGTAAAAACAAGAACAAAATCTATTCCATACCTGAGGATGTCTGTAGGAACAGACGAAAGCTTGTAAAAAAAATAATAAGAACATGCAACAGAAATTTATAGAAATAAAATAAAATAAAATAAAAATATATATATATATATAAGAAATAAAATAAAAAATAAAAATAAAAAATAAAATTAAATAAAAGCAAGCAAAATTATTTAACACAAATAAATAAATAAACAAATAAACGACTTCCGGTAAAATAACCGCCAAAATAAACTACCCACAATGCACCACTGACCCGTATATATAAATAGCCGAGAAAAATAACAGCACTCCTGGCCTGACGATTGCGTCTAGCATGAAATAGGCTGTCGCCTCTAAGTATTACTTCAATGTTCACTTTTATATTTACACACGCACTATCTCTGATATTGAGCTCTTTATCCCATAAATATAGCACATCTTATCTAATATATATATATATATATATATATATATATATATATATATATATATATATATATATATATATATATTTATGGATCGGGATTCGACAGAATGATAAAAATATGAAATATACTCTGGTATTTTTTACTTTGAACAGATGTAGGTGTTATCCATATTTATCGCTCTTAAGATAGATAGATAGATAGATAGATAGATAGATAGATAGATAGATAGATAGATAGATAGATAGATATGACAGCCTGAGATAGATAATGCGCAGACTATGATAAATATTAACATAGATTAGCGGGTCCAGAAGCAAAGCATTTTTCTTCTCCTTTCTGACGTTTTCCTACCACAAGCCATCAATTCGAGCGAAATAAATTGTAGGGAGACGGTCGCCGTTGACTGACTGTGGAGTGGGGCAGGAAAAAATCGCAACCTCTCGACTCCTCCCAATCCCGCCTTTATTTCAGGCTATCGGTTAATACTTTCTTGTACACTTCACTTTATACTGTTACCCCTTTAACAAATACCGTTTCCTTCAACTAACGGCTGATTATCAATTCCGTTCCTGGGCCTTTCGGCTTTGTCTAATGCTTAGCTAACTTGCTTGATCAATTACTCTTAGGTAGTGAAGTGGATCCTCACTGGGTGCTGCATAATTTCTGCCTTGTGCCTCATCTCAAAGACGCTTAGTAAATCGCTATTATCAATTTTGATTTTTTGTCTCGATTTTAAACGGCTATTCCGACAACAATCAGCGTGAATTAATTTTGACTAAAACTAATTTGGGATAAAACAAATTTTGACTAAAACTTATTTTTTAAACCTAATTTTTTTAAACCTAGTTTTGACTAAAACTAATTTATACTCAATCTAATTTTGACTAAATCTAATTTTGCATAAACCTAATTTTGACTAAAACTAATTTTGGATAAAACTAAGTTTGACTAAAACTAATTTTTAAACCTAATTTCGACTAAAACTAATTTTGACTATACCAAATTTTGACTAAAACTAATTTTGAAAATTTTCTCATGTCTGCAAATTAAAATCCACCATCTTTTGTGTGTTTAGACCAACGTAGGATAGATAGATTAAAATTGCCTCAAAGATTATTCAATTATTATTATTATTATTAGTAGTAGTAGTAAATTCTGTAGTAGTATTTACTTTCGGTTTTGTCTCAGTATGAATTTTGAACATTGTGTTTTATTCAATTCTGATGTATTTAAGTTGACATTTAATATGTAAAAACACTTTTTTGTTTATAGTTTCTTTTTACATTGATAATATTCTTCTGAGTAGATGAACAATTCCACGCACTGCAATTGTTTTGAATCTCAAATAAACGGGGGGGATCAAATGTATTCTAGTGATAAGATTTGTTGTTTTTTTGTTTTGTTTTGTTTTGTTTTTTTTTGTCACCGTCCCCAAGTCTCCAAGGTGTAATAGTACTTTTAAGAAGCCACATGTTTTCAATTTCAATTTGACATGTTTGCCATTTTCTTTAACAGATATATCTTTTCACATGTCACCACTGCTATTATTATTATTATTATTATTATTATTATTATTATCATTATTACTACTACTACTACTACTAGAAATCCTCGAAAAAATTTCGCGGTTTTCAATTTGAATTCTCTGGTGAATGGTGAATTCTTCATTCACTGACTGAAGAATCCTCTTACCAGTTCCACGATTATATAACACCCGTGGAACCTCCCCTATTGCATCGTTAAATATTTGAAGTTAAAAACTTAAACAAAATATTACAATAAGAATTATAAGTAGGGTGATTTTCTAAGCGTAGCTTTGATGTGATACAAGGCCGAAAGTACGGGTCACACAGTGAGGATCGAACTCACTATTCAGTCGTGATTGACCTAAGAAGAGAAACCATGTTGAAGTGCCCCTAAAAATCATAAGTATAAACCCGGCTCATTACTTAAAGAAGTAAGAGGGTACAAATGAAAAAGTTCAAAATTGACAAGGTTTTCCATTTCATTGAAGCAGACGTTAGAAACATGAGAGCATTATCACCTCTTCTATCTTCCAATGTCTTTTCTTTTTTTCCTTTCCCTAAAACCAATGAGCGCCTTTCATATGTCTTTTCTTTCATCTATCCCAGCAATCAAACATGTATAATTGTTATGATGTTGATTTGGGCTTAGTAGAGACAAACGCCAAATAACACGTAACAATAAAAAGGGTTTTAATAGGTTACAAAAAGGTACAGAAATCGCCGGAGTAGTCAATAACTAGCTCAGCTAAGAACTTTTGTCTATCTGTCCCCATATTATTATTATTATTATTATTATTATTATTATTATTATTATTATTATTTCCTTTGATTTCTGATGTGTACTCATTTCTTTCCGGGTCCCGCCCAGGGACCTAAGGTTAGAAATGGCATCATGACACTTTCCACTGACAAAAAGAAAAAAAAATTACATATATAAAGCCCTTCGTAAAGTGTGGGATGTACTTGTCAGAACAATTTTTTGTATCTCTTTGAGGCATGGACTTCCAGGAATCCCTTCAATTAGTCTACTGCAATCTTTTCCAACCAGTCCTAGGGCTCCAACTACAACAGGGATTGTTGATGTTCCCATGTGCCACATTTTTGAGATTTCTATTTCAAGGTCCTTGTATTTTGACAGCTTTTTGAATATCTTCAAAGATACATTGCAGTCAGCAGGGACTGCCATATCAATAAGGAGGCAATTTTTTTTTGTTTGTGGTCTTTAATAACAATGTCATATGGTTGGCTTTGATAAAAGTAATATTAAGTGTGTATTGTGTTGTCCCATAGAATTGTAACAGGTCTTCTTCTTCTTTTTATTATTATTATTATTATTATTATTTCACGCATGTACATATTCCCAGCAGATACTTGGTGGTCATTGGTGAAGACTGACTGACAAAATATCTCCTCACTTTTACAGTATCTTTCTCAGTATCCCAGTAAGGCCGTCTGCGTGCATTCTTGACCTTTCTTTTGATTTCCGACTCATCCTGATTCGATTCCAGTCTTTTAGTATGCTTCCAAGTACACCTATGATTATGGACTCTAACCTTCCTATTCCAGATCTTTCACGCCTCCCAGGCGAGGTCCTGACATTTCTCTAATCTCTCACTCTCCTTCTTATTAACACAGCCATGTTCACTATCTGGCAACCTCTTTCTTTCCTTATTCGCAATTTTCAGATCGATTTTTCTTGCCTTAGATGTACTGATCAGTTTCGTTGTCAAAAATCGCAAAGAGATTTGTGATTTTATTTTCCAGGGACAATATCTGGTTAGTGCTAATGCCATTTTGTTCAAAATGGTTTAATCCAAAAAGGTTTTGCACAATTCCAGCCCCCAGTCATGTGTATATTTTAATTTCTTTTTAAGGTCAACTTGCGACAATCATTAAATGTAGCAAAAGTTGATGTGCCAAAGAAATTTACTGAATTTCCGGTTGAACCAAAAATAATGGGGACAGGGGGGGGTCCCTATCCTGCAATTGACACAAACTCTCTATCAAGGCTTCTTATTCTCTTTCCTATTTCTCAAGTAGTCCATTTATTAGTTTTTAAATGTTTGTTAGGGTTGTTGTTGTTGTTCGTGGTGGTGGTGGTCGTCGTCGTGTTGGTGATGGTGGTGGTGGTGGTGGTGGTTTGCCATTAATGCATTCAAAATATTAAGTTTTTCTTTGGTGATATCAAATCTGACACAAATTAATATCCATTTAGCTCCAACCTCAGGTCGAAAAATTCAATGATTTAAAAATATTGCATCACAACGGACGATTAGATGATAGATAGATAGATAGATAGATAGATAGATAGATGATATAGAACAGACTGGATAGATAGATAGATAGATAGATAGATAGATAGAATGAATGGTGGGATAGATAGATAGATAGAATAGATAGATATGAATAGATAGATAGATAGATAGATAGATAGATAGATAGATAGATAAAGTCAGATAGATATGATATTTTGGGAAGATTGATAGATAGATAGATAGATAGATAGATAGATAGATAGATAGATAGATAGATAAACTTTGTTGATAGCTGTGTCCTCAAAATTCGTATCTTCATAACAAAAATTATGAAATTATTAAATTAAGCTGCTAATTAATAAATTTAGCTTGAATTTTGGAGACAGGTGACTGAGGTTTATTTATGATTAAATTTATTGCTAATTAAATTGCATATCGTTATTTGGAAAAATGTCTTCAAGAATATTTAGATTGTAAATCTAAAAGTCGAAATACAAACTTCATGAAGCAGGGAATCAGAATCAAGAAAATCGTTCAGTAAATGTAAATATATTTAAATAATATTAAATATAATGAAATAATTCAATTCCTAATAAATAAAATAAAGTCAGGCGTATTAAATATGTGGATGATATAGTAAAAATGTCGTTTGTCTTAAAACTAGGTACACCCAAAGGAAAGTCATAAGTAAGATTTAAAATGCATTTTAATAATGAAAAATTTACAACCTTTTGTTTTAGTTTAAATTATAAAGTAATGCTTTTAATTTAATATATCCAGTAAGTAAAATCATTTACTATATTTCAAACTGAATTTAAATTAATTAGAATGATTTTTTAAATCGTTAAAACACAACTTAATTCTCTTTATTAAAAATCTCTCAAAAATAAAATATAATTTTCGGAAACTTTATTTAAGGAAGATTAAAGGATTTTATGTTGAGTTAATCTAATTTGAAGCAAATAAAACTTACTCAAATTTAAAATATCGCAGAAAAGCATTTTTAATACGAAGGTGGACGCTTTATGACGTGTTGATAGATTTATCGATATTTAATGTTTAGCAAATTTAAGTAAAGGGTACATAACTGTAAAATTTACTTGACGAATACAATTTTTTTATTTCTTTTTAACTACCCAGTTAGCTTTATAAATTAAGAAAATATTCTAAGCAATCTAATATCTTATTGAATGTTAAGTACATTGGATTTATAGTCTTACGAAGACAATTGTTGAGGAAATGTTAGTAAATTACCAATAAATATTAAATTTACTATAGTTACCAATCTTATCTTTCTGATAATGTCGTGCATAGACGTTTGTATTTACAAACATCGGCATACTTATACACATAGCAAAACAATTTAGTTTTTTTAATACTGCGGTCACTGAATTGTAGTAAGGTTTTCCATTTATGATTAGTAAATATAGTTTTTACTCAATAACAATATCACCTAATCGCTACAAATTAATAAAGAATTTAAAAAAAATTAAAACTGTATGAATTATTATAATTAAAATATTTGTTTATTTTTTTTAAAAATGAAAACAATTTTTATAGGAATTCAATATTCTTAAGAAAATAGTGTCCATAAAATATTTTATATTTTATTCATAAATGTAATTAAAAGGTTTTTCTGTTCTTTCAATTAAATAATGTCTTAGTTTTATTTCATTTCTTATTTTACGATTCAAAGCAGATTTTCTTTTTAGGATTTAAATTCTCCAAGGACTTTTGCTTATAACTAATATAAACATTATTTTTTCGGAATTTCATAAAATTAAATGAAATAAATATGAGTAGCAAAAATAAAAAAAAAATAATGTTACCAAGCTAAAGACACATGGCACAGTGGATAAAGGCGTTAGTTAAATCTTATAGCGACAGGAAAAAAAAGAGTTTGAGTTCAATACCCGGTTAAGGCAGTGGAGAATTATTTCAGAGGGGATAACTGATAACTGACATCCATCAAACATGGCACGTGGAACTAGAACAGTTCACCCCAGTGAGCGAAATAAAGGGTTAAGTTCGACATTCCAACCACCTGAAGAAGGCCGGAGCGACAAACAATGGCCGAAACGTTGTAATAAATATGGCGCTAAAAATGAGGACAATAGTCCGAATAAAAAATAGTGTACAATGAAATTCATCTCAGAAATATAGACAGATACTGAAAGGCTGAAACGTTGTAATAAATATGGCGACAAAGATGAGGAGAATAGTCCGAATAATAAAAATAAATAGTGTACAATTACCTCATCTCAGAAATATAGACAGATACTGAAATTTGAAACGTTGTAATAAATATGGCGACAAAAAGATAAGGAGAATAGTACGAATAATGTAAATAGTGTACATAATACCTCATCTAAGAAATATAGACAGATACAGAAAAGTTTCTGAAATAATTAATTTGTGAATAAGTCTTGAAAGTTTCATTAAAATCTAACAATTATCTGATTTTTGAAAGAATTTCCAAATCAATGTTTCACACCACAAAAAAAAAGACGCAAAAAATTGTCCATACTAATTTATGATCACGCGCTGATGCAAGAAAAAGAAAATTTTTAACCTAAATTTGGAAGCTTCCCAAAAGGATAAAAGAAAAAATATAATTTAATAATCGAAAAATATTTTAGTCTTTCCTCTTAATAATAGCATAAATATTTTGACGATAACACTTTGTTTTTATTAAGTTTGGGGTATTTTTTTCATCATGTATGCTTATTTTTTAGCGAATCTTTTGAGGTAGCTACGTTAAAAACAAGGCTGAAATTAATAAACATTTAGTAAAAATGAATGTAACACGAATGTCTGTTAATTTCTTTAATTAAATTGAAATAAAAATGATTTATGATTTGAAATTCTTCAGAATGAAAAAGAAATAAAAGAAATGGAACGAACGACACTAAATTAAAATCAGTTCAACTGTTGCGTGTCTTTCTACGTGTGTTTGATTGGTTCAAAATAAAAGATGACAAAGCAATTTCAACCAATTAGCTACTTCTTAGACATGTCAATCATTTGTTGAAGCTCCACCTTCTCATGAATTAACCGTGAACAAAAAAGAGGGCCTTAATTAAGGTAAATGCAGCAATAAAAAGACGAATTGATTCATGTTCAGGTTCCTTAATTCAATAGGAAAAGACAATCGGTCGGCGAGGAGGAGATGATGAATGACTCATTAAAAAAAAAACTGACTTGTTTAGAGTTTTCAAGACGACAAATTAGTGTTCATTGTTATTTTTTTGCAATCCCAGTCATATGATGCTAAAAAAAAAAAAACCTTGAAAATCTAATGCAACAATATGCTACATTTTCGAGTGATATTGAGACTAAACTTGAAAAAGAAAATTTCACGAGTTTTTCCTGGTATTTTCTTATTATTTTCCAGGTTACAATATTAGTCAGAACTTGTATACGGTACAAATTATGGATACGTTTAAAATTATTTAGATTTGGTTGGCAGAATGCAGACGAGAATTTTTACCTCCTGTTATTAAAAGATAAAATATAATTTATATTCTGCATATATATAATTTATATATATATGCATCTATCTATCTATCTATCTATCTGTTCATATCTATCTATCTATCTATCTATCTATCTATCTCATCTATCTATCTATCTATCTATCTCAGTCTATTCATATCAATCTATCTATCTATCTATCTATCTATCTATCTATCTAAATGATCTATCTATCATTATATCTCAGTCTGTTCATATCTATCTATCTATCTATCTATCTATCTATTCTATCTATCCATTTATCTGTTATTATATTTATATATCTCTGTTCATATCTATCTATCTATCTATATTAGCTATCCATCTATCTCAATGTGTTCAATATCTATCTATCTATCTATTATCTGTTAATATTATATATATCAGTCTGTTCATATCTATCTATCTATCTATCTATCTATCTATCTATCTATCTATCTATCTATCTCGGTTCATATCTATCTATCTATAAGTCATCATCTATTCAATGTGTTCATATCTATCTATTTATCTAATATCAGTCTATTCATATCTATCTATCTATTATCTATCTATCTATCTGTCTAAGTCTGTCTATCTATCTATTTATCTAAATCAGTCTATTCATATCTATCTATCTATATATGTCTGTGTGTTCATATCTATCTCAGTCTGTTCTATCTATCTATCCATATATATCAGTAAAAGAAATATCTATCTATTTATTCATATTTATATATATATATATATATATATATGTGTGTGTGTGTGTGTGCGTGCATGTGTGTGTGTCTGTTCATTTTTCTCTCTCTCTCTCTCTCTCTATATATATATATATATATATATATATATATATATATATATATCAATGTGTTTTTTATTTATCTATGTTTCCCCGATTTACCCGATCATTAGAAACATAATTTCATTTCAACACAATCTCCATTAGCCTACACTGACCAAATATTTGATTTTTACTCACCTCCATCATTGTCGGTTCGTTTAGACATTCACACACACCTAAGAATTTCATTACAGAAATTGAATTGCGACAAATTTCAACTCAACCAGACTTAGTACCTTTTATAGAATTATCCCTTTTCACAAATTAGGAAACGCCCGTTCAAAATCTTATTTTTTTTTAAATCTGTCATTCACAGCTTAAAAATTCCGACGATATCATCACCAAATTGTAAGACATAAATATGAAAATAAAACCACTGCAAACTTAAATCTTACTTCATCCTTATATATTAACATCTCAGTCGACAAATGTTGGAATTTTCCAATGAACTGACTCATAAAATCTAAAATCAATATCTCACTATTAACAAAGTCATAAAAATGTGTTGTCATTGTACAAATCAATGTCTTTTTGGTTTTTATATTCAATAAGTTTTTACAGTTGAAACTTCGACATAATTATATTTTCTTATCAGCGGCGTTTTAACCTGTTTCTTTTTAGAGTTCTAAAAATTCGGCCCTTCAAAAATATACCAAAAAATACTGAGTACTGTCACAATACAAATGACGCCTTACTAATATATCCGAACAAAACTAAGTTACTCTCTCTCTCATAAATAAGTTAAATAAAAATGAATGTAGAATTCACATCGAGGAAAGAAAGAAATAACTGCTAAAGAAGTGAACAAAAAAACGTAGCTTAGATGGGGCGTACAAGGCCGAAAATTATGAGCATCCTTGTGAGGATCGATTGAAACTATTAAAAAAGTGATTTTAACCATTAACCATGCCTGAAGTCCCCAAAGCGGGATATTCTAAGCATTTAGATGTGGCACAAGGCCGAAATTAAGGAGCACCCAGTGAGGATCGAACTCACTATTCAGTCGTAATTGTTCTAGCGAGACAAGCTTGTTAACCATTACACCATGTCGAAGTCCCCCAAAGGATATTCTAAGCATTGCTTAGATGTGGCACAAGGCCGAAAGTATGGGGCACCCAGTGAAGATCGAACTCAATTTTCAGTAGTAACTGATCTAGCAAGACAAGCGTGCTACCCATTACACCACGCCGAGGTATCCAACTGCTTTACTTGATATTCAGTTCACTAAAAAAAAACTGACACCGTTTTCAAATTAAACGTCTCCATGAGTCAGCAATTAAAATGTTTTACTCATATCACAATAAGATACAAGCTAAAATAGGTTTTTATTTATTTATTTACAGTAACGTTCAACCTGTACAAGGTCCGGGGGCCACTCGAGGTAGAGGCTTACGATATGTGGTAGTTTATATGGATAAGAGGGGAAGATAATGGTTGTCTCTCGACAGGTGAAGATTGTAGTGATCGGGGAAACATTCTCTTAGGAGTCGCTTCCACAGAGCAGTGGTTTCCGGGAAGAAGCTATTCGGGTGAAATTTACTTCTCACCGCTGGAGCACAAAGGGAATGAGGGTGGTTTGCTGCCATAGGCGTGGCATGGCGGGTCCTAGCCGTGAAGGTTAGACCTGACGGAACCAAGGAATGTACTTCGTCCGAGAACTTTCCATGAAGAAGCGATAGAGCAATGAGAGGTTCTCCACATCTCGCCCGTGTGAGAGAGAGAGAGAGAGAGAGAGAGAGAGAGAGAGAGAGGTTGATGGATAGTAAATCATTCTTCTCCAACAAGGACTCGGAGTCACTTTTAGGATCTGTCAAGACTGGAAACTGAGGCGCGGACAGCTCCCGCCTAAATGTGACAACAATACTCCATTTTCGGCCTGATGATGATGGCTCTTATAAAGGCAAAGGATAGAATGAGAAGTCAGCTAATTACTGGAACGGTACAGGGAGCCGATCATTTTACCCTCACATTTAGCGATGGATTTTAATCATATATAGGAGTTCCAGTTAAAGACGGGTAAAATTTGCAGCCCCAAATATCTGCCTGATGAAGAAAAATACGTTAAAAGTATCTATCTATATATAAAATTCTGTTACCCATTAGTCTCTGTCTATATTTCTGAGATGAGGTATTACGTACACTATTTACATTATTCGGACTATTGTTCTCATCTTTGTCGCCATATTTATTACAACGTTTCGGCCTTTCAGTATCTGTCTATATTTCTGAGATGACGTATTATGTACACTATTTACATTATTCGGACTATTGTCCTCATCTTTGTCCCCATATTTATTACAACGTTTCGGCCGTTGTACGTTCCGGCATTCTTCAGGTGGTTGGAATGTCGAACTGAACCCTTTATTTCGCTCACTGGGGTAGACTGTTCTAGTTCCACATGCCATGTCTAATGGATGTTAGTTATCAGTTATCTCCTGTTAATTCCCCTCCTCAAGTTAGTTCTCCACTGCCTTAACCAGGTATTGAACTCACATTACATCAGAAGAAGAAGTTTAGTGTTAGAGCACTTCCCAGATGGTAAAATACGGATATAAAATAGTCTTCCAATTAAATGCACTTTTATGCCACCAAAACCCTTTGCAATCGCAATTTTGACCTGAAAAATGCCGTTTTAATAATAGAAAAAAAGACGATATAATTTACTAAGGCGAAAATCCATTAAAAAATGCCATCACCTGTAAATGTCCTCCAATAAATATTCGACTGGGATGTTTCATTCTCATGCCTGTCCTTACAAAATTAGTACTGGTTTGGTTTTATTTATAATAAAATTTGGCATATCTTCAATGGTTTATTTAATGCCGACAAATTTTTTAGATTCGTATGAATATATGTATTCTTTGGTTTGGTTTATTATGTGTTTACGGCATATCAACTTCAATGGTTTATTTAATGCCGACAAGATTTTTAGGATAGATTCGTATGAATAGAATATGTATTCTTTGGTTTAGATTGGTTTTGTTTATTTTGTTTTACGACATATCAACCTCAATGGTTTATTTAATGCCGACAACATTTTTAGGATAGATTCGTATGAATAGAATATGTATTCTTTGGTTTAGATTGGTTTGGTTTATTTTGTTTACGACATATCAACCTCAATGGTTTATTTAATGCCGACAACATTTTTAGGATAGATTCGTATGAATAGAATATGTATTCTTTGGTTTAGATTGGTTTGGTTTATTTGTGTTTGGCATATCAACCTCAATGGTTTATTTAATGCCGACAACATTTTTAGGATAGAATCAAAAAACAAAAATGAATAGAATATGTATTCTTTGGTTTAGATTGGTTTGGTTTATTTTGTTTTACGATTTATATCAACCTCAATGGTTTATTTAATGCCGACAACATTTTTTAGGATAGATTCGTATGAATAGAATATGTTTATTCTTTGGTTTTTATAATTTGGCATATTCAATGCAATTTCTTAACAACATTTTTTATTGAATTGTATTCTTTTGGTTTAGATTGGTTTTTTATTTTGTTTTACGACATATCAACCTCAATGGGTTATTTAATGCCGACAACATTTTTTAGGATAGATTCATTATGAATAGAATATGTAATCTTTGGTTTAGATTGGTTTGGTTTATTTTGTTTTACGGCATATAAAACCTCAATGGGTTATTTAATGCCGACAACATTTTTAGGATAGGTTTGTATGAACAGAATATGTATTTGTAAGAAATCAGTTTATAGATGATGTATTTTTGGAAAGAGGATTTTTGTCAATAGTCAAATGTATTGCTGGTAATATTTTTTCTTCAAAATGTATTGCTGGTATTTTTACTATAAAAAATTATTTTAATACTTTAATAGTGTTTTGACACCATTTTATGGGTTTAACTATTTGCCCATAGCTGAGACCCTAACAGGTGCTACCACCCCGGATCAGAGTGGACCTGGGAACAACAGCAATTAAGTAGTGGTTCCACGCACCCCAAAAGCTCCCAATCAGAGGCCTTGCTGCTGGATTTACTTAATCGTCATACCCAGGACACCAAATCAGTAATGAAACAATGTGGGATACGTAAACTTTAAAAAAATTTAAAAATATAAATAAAAATTAAAATATATAAATAAATAAAAATATAAATTGGATTGTAATTATTTAAAATCTTATTTCTATCACAAAATATTTCACTTAAAAAAATCAAGCGTTCATCTGCTTAAAGTGAAATCTCGCTTTGTCTCGTTAATGTGAGACTTTGTTCTTTTCTTTCTTCGCCTGCGAAACATCTCATAGCAATTTTTTTTATAAATTAAAATCATCTGTTTACCAAGTCCGTCGGATTCTTCATGTAAATACATGCACACACACACACACACACACATATATATATATATATATATATATATATATATATATATATATATATATATGTATATATATGGGAAAAAGATATATATAAATGTTTATAAAAAAAAAAAAATATATACCCAAAAGATATATTTAAAAAAAAATATAATGTAAAATTCGTACATATGTGTAATGGCGCAGATCGATTTTAGAACCGTGGTATTGCGTTCATTTTGAAAGTTGGGGTTTGACATGATAAATAATTATACAAAATATTTTCTTCCATATCTTTACCAATTTTTGAAGAAATTTAGAGATTACGTTTAGGTTCAAAACTGGAGCATTGGAATTTCATTATGGTGATCAGTAAAAGCCTTATAAAATTTATAATTGAAATATATGTAGTTAGTTGGTTTGAAATTAAAATGGATAAAACACTACATCACCAACAACAACATGACCTAGAGAATAAATCAACTGTCAACCAAAATACAGGAATGTGGCATTAAAAATTTACAACGAAAAAATGCTTTTTTTTTTGCTTCCGGAAACAATTGTTTTTCTCAATGTTGAAGTCAGATGAAGGGTGAGGGAAGAAGCTATAGAAATTTTGTCCATTAGATAAGTAAACATTTATATTTAATTAATTATGTCAATTTACAAGATTAATTTTAAAATTTTATTCAAATTACATCACAAAAATATAACCAAGTCTGGGTCTAAATTTTCCAATAAATTTTTTTTAATTTCTGAAGTAGCAAGCCACCAAAAAAGAGATTAAAAAACTACATTTATCAACTCTAAAGCGACATACAGATCAGATTTGATTAACCCCTCACAGACTGGAGTTTGTAAAACTGTGCCTGTAATGAATAAAACAACATTAGAGTTGCCAAATTTATTTGCACATTTGCAAGACATGGAAAGAGCAGTTAAATTAACTACTGAAGCTTTACAAATTGCATGTGGACAAGAATAGCTACAAGCACATTATTATTACTTAAATAATAATAAGATCTTCATTCTGGTTGTTCCCTCACAGAGAGAATTGCCAGTTGTGGATGAAAGAGCCTGTATGTGTAACAACTATAGACAGGGTGACCAGAGCCTGTTGTGGGATTCAGGGTTGTTGCTTTCCAGTTGCAAGGTGAAAGTACTGTCAAGATGCCTAAAGAGAAGCCACTTGGTTTCAACCTCCTGATCGGGATGAATGCTATCAAAGAACTAGGGGAAGTAGGAATCACTCCTTTGGGTGCAGTACAGTTCTTTGACAGAAAATCATCCCTGTGTGCAGCTCTCACCATAGAGGAACCAGACTTTAGCATCGAATTCAATCAGAAAAAGAAAACATTGACAGTATCACGAAAGCAGATTATTACTAAATTATTGTGCCATCAAATAAGATCTTCATTTTGTTAAGGGAAATTATACTGAATAATTTTGTTACATTATAATTTAATATCATACAATGGAGGAGTTTTAGCGTAATTTTTAATATCCAATGCAAATTTTAAACATTTTGTCTTATAATTTGTGCCCAGCAGTATTATTCTGTTTTATACACTTTTATCTATTTTTTTTTTAATTACGACCTAACAAATGCTATAAGACCTTATATATTGTTTAGCTTTTTTTTCTAATCTTTTACTATTTTTACAAACTTTTCACTTATCAAATATTGTAAAACAATGCTTCTGGTGATTTCTAAATAGAATTTTGGTATGAATATATTTTCTATTCAATGTATCTAATATAAAAATATCAACTTTATTTGGATTTATTCTTGAAATAGTAATTTTTTAAATCAGTTTATAAGCAAAAATCTGAGCAAATCTTTTCAGACAATCTTTAAAACCAAATGATCAAATATTGGTAAGAGTTATGAATTTAAGTTTTAATGTCAGCCGTTATCATATCAAAACCTAACTTTAGAACTGAGTGCAATGTTTATTTCCTAAATACCAATGAAAAATCAACCTTCCCAAATGCGTAGTCATATCAATGGAAACACCACTTCGTCCAATGAAGCCATAAAGGACGAAAAACGTCACACGAAACCTTTTTTTTCACATTATCATAGATTTCCATAAAATACATCATTTATCACTGGCTTCCTGTTCAAGACTGGGGTTCTGGTTCCTTTTAAAGTCTTTTTTCATTCTCTTTCACTCCCAGTAGAGAGGGGCTACTTGCATCTCAGTGGCGTTATTGCCTTGCTTGGGGTGAATTAATATTTTTTAAAAATGTGTGTGTGTGTGTGTTTGCATACTTGAATTCATCGGCGATATTATATTTATATCCACATAGATAATGTATACAAATCTCTCTGATACACACACACACACACACACGTATATATATATATATATATATATATATATATATATATATATATATATATATATAAGATAAAAAGGGAAGGTGATACTGAGGTCAACACCAATCGGCGACAGTCTATTTCATGCATCAATATATAACAGGCGGCCTGACGATTGCGTCTAGCTTCATGCTAGCGCAATCGTCAGAAAGCCCATCCATTTTTCAGAGGCCACAGGCTATTTCATATAGCCTGTCGCCTCTGAGTGTTGACTTCAATGTTCACTTTTATATTTATATATGTATATATATATTACTACAAAAAATTTAAAACAGCTAACCTTATCCTCAAAAATAAAACACACCAGCAAAGTCAAAATTACAACGAACGAACATTAACTATGAGTTCAAATTCCCCTAAAGGAACTGTGTGCCTGACCAAACCGAATTCATAAATAATTACATCGGTCACACGACTACATGCCTATCCAGACGCCTTACGTTACACCTATCTGACCACAACTCTATTAGAATCCATTTAAACACACACACAAACTTACCAGACTCCATCGGGAACATACTATTAGAAAATACAAACATAACATCATCCACATGCAAAAAAAAAAAAAAGATTAAAAATAATGGAAGCCTTAATAATAAAAAAGAAAAAGCCAACACTTAGTAATATTAACTACAAACACGGCCACAATGTCCTAACTGTGTTCGGAAAATAAAACATTTCTATAACACTAAAAACATACACACAACGCACACACTCAATTAAATTGAAAAAAAAATAAAATCACCTTTGATAATGGGTAAAAGTATAGCCGAAAGCGCTCGGAATTACAAAACATTTTAACAGTTTACACTCTGTGCCCCCCCCCAAAAAAAACACTTGTTCGAACACAAGAAAAAATAAATAAAAGCTTCAACGCAGTACCTTGCTTTTTTCTTTAATGAAACATGCATAAATGAAATGTTGCTGCTTAAATACACAATATATATATATATATATATATATATATATATATATATATATATATTTCAGTGTGTGAGATAGAGTGTGTGTGTGTGTGTGTGTGTGTGTGTGTGTGTGTGTGTGTGTGTGTGTGTGTGTGTGTGTGTGTGTGTGTGTGTAAATTATTTTTCACATCGAGTGTATCCGTAAAGGAACAAAATGAATAAAAAGACAAGTGGAAAAACTATGCTTAGCCAACGGAAAATGATAAATAAATATTTACCCAGATAACATCCCACAGAGGACGAAACGCGTCAGTGACGAATAGTTTTTTCTTCTTTATATATATATATATATATATATATATATATATATATAATATTTTTTGTTTAAAATATGATTCTTTCGCATACCTGCGCACTTATACATATATTTTTTTTGCCTTTGTATAATTTTAAAAATAAAAAACTTAACCGCAGTCCTTTATCAATCGTTTTTAATGTATAAAAGATATATATATATATATGTGTGTGTGTGTGTGTGTGTGTGTACACACACTCACACATATATATATATATGTGGCCTGATGATTGCATCTAGTATGAAACAGACTGTCGCCTCTAAGTGTTGACTTCTATGTTCACTTTTATATTTACACACGCTCTATCTCTGATATTGAGCACTTTATCCCATAAATATAGCACATCTTAAGACTATATTCCTTCATATATATATATATATATATATATATATATATGCAGACGCGACGCTAAGTACACAGATTTTCTTCTTAATTAATTTTTGGCTGAATCTGATAAGTATTTGATATATTTTCTATGGCCAACGAAATGATTTGTGTCTTTCAAAGGAAGCCATTGAAAAAGATTTTCTTCACAGAAAGCATAAACGCCATTTTCTTGTCATTAGTAATGAAATAATTCAATTTCCTTAATTAAATAGATTTACTCAATCGAGACGTTTCTTCGCTTTGGAAATTTCTCATCACTTTTTTATTTATTTATTTGTTTGCTTCTTTTTAGTTTTTCTGGCTGTCTTCCAGCAAAAGTTACCGGGTGCATTTGCTGCCAAAAAATGTTCCATGGAAAAGATTAATTCGTTTTTTAGCAGAAGAAAGGAATTCTTGCTTCTTCTTCAGATATTCTTCACCAATTCCGACTGGTCTGAGTCTCTGATTTTCTCAAAACTTGGATTCTTCTTGCCCATATATATAAATGGCGTTTTATATATATATATATATATATATATAAACTGAACTTATTTCAGTACAGATTCAAATTGATTATGTGGAAGGTTGAAAATAGTCATTTACTAAGAGTATCTTAGATGTGGCACAAGGCCGCAAATATGAGGCAACCAGTGAGGATCAGACTAACTCTTCAATGGTAACTGATCTAAACAAACAATCTCGTTAACCACCACACCACGAAATGCCCAGGCGGATGAAAATATTATGTTTAGTGAATATCACAGAAATACAGTAATGTCTTGAGGTACGAGGGTATCGACATACGAGTATTTTTTGTTTTTATTAAGAAACGAGCTGGATTTTGACTGATTTTTTTTGCCTTGAGATACGAGCTGAATTTTGAGGTACGGGTGAGTTTCAGTTAAGTATCTGTTTGTTGACGCAACGAATACCAAGCTTCGGGAGTATTTCCATTCGCAGCACAAGTGTTCACCTCTACTCTGGAAGGATCTCTGGTGTGTTGTGGCATTTTTGGCCGTTATTTTGCAAAATTCCTTTAGTGGCATCATGGATCTGAAGAAAGTATAAAGAGCAATGGGGAAAAGCTGAAATATATGATTTTACTTAAGGTAAAGTGGAAAATTATTTAAAAAAAACACATGAGGAAGACATACGAGTAATATATATATTAAAGAAAACAGACCACTTTAAGGTTCCATTATAATAATTTATTTCACCAGAGCCCTTTCAAAGGACGCCGGATCAGAGATATCCTTGGGACTACCCATACGGATTACCAAGTTTTTCATAACTTAATCATCAATAAATAAAAAAATTCTAAAATTTTAAATTAATTTTTTCAGCTATGGATAAAATGTAAATGTTTTAAAAATTTTTTAAATTAAATGATACAGTTAATCGTTGGTATTGTAGACTAGACTAGCCCTTGCTAAGCTAGCTGTTGTTATCCCTCTCTCTCTCTCTCTCTCTCTCTCTCTCTCTCTCTCTCTTCTCTCTCTCTCTCTCTTACTCTCTCTCTCTCTCTTACTCTCTCTCTCTTACTCTCCTCTGCCAGTTGGCCTATGGCTTGTTTGAACTTCGTAGTTTAGTACAGTTTATTTCTTTACAATCTGTTTTTTCTCTTATTTTATTGTTTGTAAATTATATTTCTTGTTTATTCATACATTTTTGCTTATAAGAAACCCACAAATACAAAAATAGGGATAAGTTTTAGGAAAATAATTGTGATTTTTAGGGTCCTGGAACATATCAGAAATATTCCCATTAATATCAATGGGGAAAATTGATTTGAGATACAAGTCTTTTGAGATACAAGCTCAGTCTTTGAACAAATTAAACTCATATCTCAAGGCATTACTGTATTTAAAAGAAATCAAATATTTTCTTCTTTTTCATTGTTTCTGTGTTTGTATAACAAATAAATTATTTACAATTTTGTACGTCTATGTGTGTCGTATCCATGGACATGTGGATGGTTATAACTCTCCACAGCTTCCCATGATATGATGCTTTTAGTAAGTGTTCGTTTATGACCCCCTCCCCCAGTCTTTCTTAATACTTATATCCGTTTACTGAAAAGTCTCAAATAGGTCATTCGCTACTTTCCGCTGTTTCTTTTGGTCTCCATATGCTGATTTGTGTCAATTCTCCAAGCCTTTTTTCCTCGAAATATATCGCCAAAATGTCGCTTCTCCATGTCTGATGATTAACAACAATTTATTAACCTCCTTAAAACCTCCAACGTTTCTCGTATAATTTCCATCTTATTTTCAATATTCGTCGTCAGAAACACATCTCTAGCGTTTAAACTCTCTTCTTCATGTGTGTCTACTCTCATACAGAAGATTGTATAGCGCCGTCAAATAAGAATTTATTTGATTCTAAGAACATTTTTCGATCTTTTAATACCTTATTCATTTTCGGAAAAAACATTTTCCACGATTTCTATTCGCCTCTTATTATATATATATATATGATTAAGTTATGAAAAACTTGGTAATCCGTATGGGTAGTCCCAAGGATATCTGATGATCCGGCGTCCTTTGAAAGGGCTCTGGTGAAATAAATTATTATAATGGAACCTTAAATTGGTCTGTTTTTTTTTTTTAATATATATATATATAATATGAATTTTTACTGAGAAGATTTAAATTAAAACTTAGTTGCTTACAACTGGATTTTCAGTAGGTTCTTTTTCTCTTATAAAAATAAGTTGTTGTTTTCCTTTTTCTACTTTTTATTTTTACTTTTTTTTTTTAATTTAACTGGTTTCGCTTAGCTTTTCAAAAACTTTTTAACTGTTTCTATCTCCACGTGTTGACGCTTATGTTTTGAACAAATGAAAAAAAAATGAAATCAAGTGGCGTAACTGGCTTTTTGTACAATTCTCATTTTAGTCTATACAAGTTTTTGTACAGAATCTTTCTAACAATCATTTCTTTTTTTACCTATATATGTGTGTGTGTGTGTGTGTGTGTGTGTATTACCCATGTTACTATTTTACCCATATAGTTAAATCTCTGCACCTGCTTCATTTCCACGTCCCCTATATGTAAAACACACCTCTGAATGTCCCTTTTGCTAACAGCCATGCATTCTGTCTTCTTATAATTAATGGTTAGTCCTTTCTTCTTGCTTTCCCCCGACTACCATGTCTAATAATTCTCTGTTTTTTTCTTTTCAATATGTTTTGAATCCAGAGTTTATTTGTAGAGCGTTTTGTAAGATTTAAATAAATCATATCAAATCATTTATGTTTCAACTAAAAGAATTCTCATGTTATAATAATTTCCTCTGATAAGGAAATAAAATATTAAAAATTATTTTTATTTTGCTATTTAGAGCTTATTAATTTTTTTAAAAAAATCGACCCTCTCCCCGCAAATTCCAAATCCCGTTTTTATTCAAGACTCGAAAGTAGAGCCAAAAAAAATGTCCAAAATTTATTAGAATTTTCGCAGTAATTGTCTTGATGAAATTTCCTCTTTGCTTCCTCGACTTTACAAATTTAAGCACAGTACTAGATTGGCAGTTAGGTCTCATCATCTTATAGTTAAAATTGCTAGATATTAGCCTAAGTTATGTGCTAATAGTTTCTACCATCACACTTCTCGCTTGTGGAACTTTCTTCCGGTTTCTTGCTTTCCAAATTTGACCTTCAAAAATTAAAACACAACGTCAATCATCATCTTAATATCTGTTCTTTTCTTGGCCTCTATTCTTAATAAATTTTTTTCTCATATTTTTTTAACACTCAGCAAACCCTTGTATCTTAGTGGCTTTATCACCTTGCTTGTGGTGAAATGATTAAAATATGAAAGGTAAATAGCTCAGCCCCTCGAATCCGAGGATACCAGTCTACTGGGACGGCTAGCTAATCCCCATTGCAGACGTTCGCTCAGGCGCATTTGAGTTCAACACCCAAAGAGCCCGTCTGTGGTTTATACTGCAATTATGTTGAGCAGACATTAATTACAGTTTCTAGGAGAGAGCGTGTTATCTAGCGTGATCAGTAATCTGAACAAGACCAGCACGCTCAAAGACTCGGCCACGATGACTTGTGACTTCGTGCTAGCACAACCATCGACCCCCCCCTCAGTGTACCGTCCACCCAATTTCACTCAGTAGAAATATGTCAGAACCTGTGCGCGCACACACACACACACGCACACGTACATCAAAACACACACATACATACATACATACATAAATAAATAAAGAGAAACACAAATACACACGTATACACCCGGAAATACACACATAGATGCATACACGCACCTACATACATGCAAGCAATACATGCACGCAAACGCATAAATATAAAGAAACACTCGCACATACATGAACATAGACACACAAATACACACACACACATAGAGACGCGAACACACGCATATATATACACGTACAGACACACACGAACATACATTTATATGTATACATATACGCAGATATGCACATACATACACACAGACAGATTCACAAATGAACATACATACATATATACACACAATTGCACGCACTTGCCGAAATATGAACACATCTATACACACACAGAAATGTAACGGAGGAGATCTATTTATAGTTCATAATTTGTGCTTGTTTCGACAGTCTTCCGTGTGTGTGTGTGTGTGTGTGTATATGTGTGTGTATATGTGTGTGTGTATGTGTGTGTGCATATGTCTGCTCCCATTTCACATTATATATGCATATGAGATTCTCTTTGTGTATTCATATGTGTATACATGTGCGCTTGTGTTGTGTGTGTTTATGTGCGTGACTGTGGGGGGGGTGTAAATTTTAATTGTATGAAATTGTGGGTGAAGATCCGGTGGAAATTGACTTCGGTGGTGACACATCCGGCAAAAACGAAAATAGATATATCAAAATAGCCAGCGGATGTATAATAGCTAGATATGAACCGCGATAGATAGATAGATAGATAGATAGATAGATAGATAGATAGATAGATAGGTAGAGAGATAGACGGGGAATTAAAAAGGTAGAGATAGATAGATCTGAATAGATAGATAGATAGATAGATAGATAGATAGATAGATAGATAGATAGATAGAGTTAATCTGAAATTATTATACAAATCACATCAACTTCAATAACTCGAATTTGATTTGAACAATTTTTATCAAATTTTCAACGGTTAATTATGGCGTCAAAACGAAGCTTGAGTAAAAATTCAACATAAAAAAACATAAATCATCAGAACAATTATCATGAAAATGTTTATAGAAAAAATGCAGGGAATTTCGTTATAATTGTGGGAAAGTGACTGAAGTCGATATGCCAGGTCAAGACCAATAACATTGCAGATACTTCTTAGTATTTTTCAAGAATCTCTAAATATATATCAGAAGCACCAGATTATGTGACAGCATTGTCCAAATGTTAGACTTATAAATAATTACCTCGGTAGAAAAGCGATACTTAAGTTTTATAAATATTTTTTTAAAAAGGAAACCTCTTTCTCGAAGTTCTTATTTTATCTGTCTATAGTTCCGAGATGAGGTATGTAATTATTTACACAATTTACATTGTTAGAACTGTTGTCCTCATCTTCGTTGCTATATTCACGACGTTAAAGGCGTTGTACGCCCCGACCTTTGTCTAAGCCCTTCATTTCTTCTATTTTTCTAGTTCCACATACCATGCCTCTTCCAGATGTCTCAGTTATCTATCTTTAACTTAACTCTACAAGTTTGTTTGTTTTTTTAAACTCACAACTCTTTGGATCAACGCCTTTAGCCACTGGGCCATGTGTCTTTGAGAATATCAGCATATGAATTATAAATTACTTATAAACCTAATGTCTCGGTAAGCATTTTTACCAGAGTTCATATTGCAATTTTCTTGTTGTCATTGTTTTTCTCTAGCACTCCTTTTTACTGGTCTCTCATCTTGTATTCATTTCTATGCTTGATCGGCTCAGGAGATTTTTGTGGCCTAGCATATGCGCGGATTCCTTAAGTTTTCGTATCTTCCAGTGATGTTCTCTGTCTATTATTTCAACCTCATCTCACATCCCCTCCCCAACTGAAATATAAGGGTGCGAGAGGATAACAACGTTCAGTTATCAGCCTCGGTCAGTGACTTGACCCAAAGGGTTGTGAGCTTATTATCTGGCTACAGCTGGAGTGAATAAAGGCGTAGAAACTTGAATCAAAGCGAGATAATCGAGACATTCGGAAGAGGCATGGCACGTGAAACTAGTACAATCTACCTCGGTGGACAAAATAAAGAGTTCAGTTCGAAATTCTAATCACCTGACGAAGGCCGGAACGTACAATGGCCGAAACGTCGTGAATATTAACAACAATCCGAACAGTGTAAATAGCTTTTATTTTAGTTTTAATCTAAAGCTAATGGGTCAAATTTGATATTTCTAATAAGCGAAATACTTTGCTTTATTTCAAAACTAACTTAAATTGATTAGAATTATCTTTTTAAATCGCTAAAATTGTTTATTTTAGCCATTTTCAGCCATTTTTACAAATTTGTCAGCATAACATAATCCTCTTTCAAAAATAAAATATACTTTTCTGAAACTTTATTTGGGGAATATTAGCTGATTTAAAGTTCACTTAATTTAATTTAATTTAGTTTAAAAGTATCGCAGAAAAGCATTTTAACACGGAGATGGATGTTTTTATGTGTTGATAAAATCTCGATATGTTTGGGAATTTTCTCTACGAGGGACATAACTGTAAAAATTACTTGAGAAATATAAGGTGACTGCCTCTTTATACAATTTTTAACTACCCATTAATCTTAAACATTAAGGAAAATATTTTAAGTAATATTTTATTGAATTTTAGTTACCATTCATATTTTCTGATAATGTCGTGTATAGACGCCCGCCTTTACAAAACTTGGTACATTGCATACACACAAAAAAAATCAAAATTATTTTTAAAATACTGGGAATCGCTGCATTGTAATAAACTTTTCCATTTACTATTAGTAAATATTGTTTTTATTTAATAATAGGCATATTTAATAATTCGCCGAAAAAACAGCATGGCATGATGAAAAAAGGAACCAAACTTAATCAAAACAAAGTTTTATCGTGAAAAAGTTAATGTTAATACTAAGAGGAAAGACCAAATTATTTTTTAAATTATTTTTCAAATTTTCTATTCCTTTCTAGCACGTTCGAAATTTTGGTTGAAAATTTTGTTCTTTTTTTTTTTAGGTCAACGGTTGCGTAATATTTAGCTTTAGTTTTTTTTTTAGCGCTTTTGTCAGTTAGAAAACATTCAATTGAAAATTCTTTCAAAAATCAAATAATTTTCGGATTTAAATGAAACTTTCAGAACTTAATGAAAAATGAATTAAATTATTTTAGAAATGTTTGTTTTTTCAGAAAGTCATGATAAAAATATATTTTTACATCTGTTACCCCCACCTTACTTAATTTTATGAAAACTTGAAATCTCGAATATGTCATTTTTTAATTAAATGCAAAAGACTTTGAAGAATATAAATCTTCAATTTTTTGTAAATCGAGGATCGTTTCTGCCCAAACTTTAGCTCTGAATTGTAAAATGGAAAATCCAATAAAATTAAGACATTATTTAATTTTTTAAAAAAAGACTTTTAATGGCTTTTATGAATAATATATATTAAGGACGTTTTTGTCCGAAGTCAAAATATTTTTTCCGATGAAAAGTGAATTTTTTACAAGAATTGTTTTCTTTTTTTTCAATTTTAAATACAAAATGTGATAAAGTTGTTAAATATTTTAAAATTAAGTTTGAATATGTGTATCTCTGGAAATGCTCTTATTTAAAAAAAAAACAACTTTACAGATATTAAGTTTGAAATCTTATTACAATCTGCAACCTGTTTCTATTTTTAAATAATTTTTTAATATGTCAAAAAATGTATTAAAATCATCTCCGACAAAAGAGTTGTTTCTTCTGATAAGCGAGCATCCGGCCTCATAAATTGTGTGATTTTGTGTCAAATTCTCTTTTGACAAACCATCATCGTTTAGTTTTCAAAATTTTTAATTTTTTTTTTTTTAACATAACATAAAATATTTTCTTTTCATTTTTTTAAATATAATCAATTTTTTTTCTTTTTCATGGAGGGATATACAGCAAATTATTAATTGTTACTTTTATAGATTCAGTTTTAGGGACGGAAACAGTGCAGACTTTGGACACATCTTCGTTAAAAAATGTACCTAAAAATCAATAAAATATTAAACTTTTAAGAGTATTCAATTTTCAAGAATTACTTTATAGTTAAATGTGCTGGTTCACTTAAAATTCGAAAATACTGTGACTTCTGCCCTTCCGTCCGATAAATTGCCCTGACGTTGTTGATACATTAAAGTAAACATCAATTCTCACCTCCAAAACCAATCACCACTGTTAGACATGCTTCTTTTATTTCCAACTAATTTTTTCTGCTAAAAAAATAATGTTTGTTTCAAATTACATTAAGTATAACTTTAAATTTTCCTAAAATAACCTTTGAAAAGTATAATTGAATTTTACAAGATTTTTAAACGGAGAATATTACTTTTGTTTACAAAACTGTCAAAAATGACTGACATGATCGATTTATGTAAATTTTGATGACTCAAAAGAAAAACAAGATTTTTAACTAATATTTCGGACGTGCTAGAAAGGATTTTTTTTTTTTTTCAAAAAATATTTTGGTCTTTCCTCTTAATAATAACATAAACATTTAGACGATAAAAAATTGTTTAATCAAGTTTGGGGCCTTATTTCATCAGGGTATGTTCTTTCTTTATTAAAAATACCTACCTAATAACAATATCACCTGACCGGTACACATTAATGCAAAATTTTAAAAGATTTAAAACTTTATAAATTATTATAATTTTTTTAATGCAAACAATTCTTTTAAAAATTCATTATTCATCGAAAAATATATTTTCTTAAGACAATTGTGTCCATCATGTATCTTTTTCATAAAATCAAGTTTTTCTAATTAAATAATGTCTTAGGTTTATTGCATTTTTTTTATTTTGTGACTCAGAACAGATTTTCGGTAACTGGGGATCCTGGTTTACAAAAGAAAATTGAATATTTAAATTCTCCCAAGGGTTGTGCTTATGATTAATATAAACATTAAGTCCTACAAAAAGGATTTCTCGAAATTTCATAAAAGTAAATAAGTGTGTGGGGGGGGGGAACAGATATTAAAAATTATTTTTACCAAGATTTTCTAAAAAAGAAACGTTTCTGAAATAATTTCATTCATTTGCGAATAAGTTCTGAAAATTTCATTAACAAGAATATTCCAAAAATTTAAAAATCAATGTGTTTTTTTTTTCAAGCCAAAATGACGCTAAAATTCCCTATACTATAGTCAGCATCTGATACAAAAACGTATTAATAAAGAAACATTATTTTGTCAGCAAGTTTAAGCCAATACTCAATTCATTGGATAAACAAGAAGCACATCCCTCAAAATAAATTCTATCATATTTTCCTTTCCATAAGCGACGTATAAAACCAGTTACGCCCCTTGATTTTTTTCATTTGTTCAAGGCATAAGTGTCAACACATGGGAATATAAACATTTACAAACTTTTTGAAAAGCTAAAAGCGAAACTGGTTAAAGTAAAACAATTTTTCTGAAAAACCCACTTGTAAGTAAATCAATTTGAATTTTAATATTTCCCTGTAAAAAAAAAACACGTATTATAAATATTACATATGAATACATATAAATATTAGGTGGCTTTCCAAACCTTATTACCGCTATACAAGTTTTTGTACAGATTTTCTAACAATTCAGATAGATAGATAGATAGATAGATAGATAGATAGATAGATAGATAAAAGGCAGGATGTGCGTGTGTAACGAATGCACGGAGGCAATTTTCGACGGATTTGCACCAAAATTTACATGCACATGCTCCAAGTTAGCGGGAAGGCCAAAAACGACTTTGCATTTCCCAACTCCCATCGATAGTGGAAATAATCGATTTTTTCATGCTTATGCGGCAGTTTACATGTTGTACTGTCCAGAGTGAGAGCCAATAGCTGGCTGCCACGAATAGGCAGGAAGATTCTATTGGCCAGCGTGAGAGCTAACAGCTGACTGACACGAATGTTAACTAGCATGCTAGCATGCAAAAAAATCGATAGCTGCATTCGTCACAAGTCGGAAAAATTTAAATCTGCATGGCACTTTACTCCAATTGGCTCATTCGCTTGCTTAAACTCAACGTTGATTCTGATTCCGCAGAACTGGGTTGGGTGTGAAAAAGTATATGTTGTTAACATTCTTTTTTCATTCGGTTTTCCAGTTACAAGTCCCTTTTTAAAGCTGATCGTTTTGTGTTCATTTAGTTTAGTTCTTTTTTCGTAACAGATTTAATGGTTAGTATAGAGCTTAGAAAAAATTCATAGTGTGAGATAGGCAAGAAATAAGGCATGTAGCAACATCAGCACGGCAAAGGGCACTCCTTTAAAGGCAAGGAAGGGCATTATATCCTTTATATCCTCCTTGGAATTATCCTTATTAATCATTAAGTGATATGATCTATATATATATATATATATGTGTGTGTGTGTGTGTGTCTGTGTGTGTGTATGTGTGTGTGTGCGTGTGTACACACAAAGGTGCATGTTAGTAAGATGTAGAAGTTCTTTTTTGATAGTTTCTTCTCTCGCACTTCTCGTTCATGAAACTCTCTTCTGGCTTCTGGTTCTCTTGCAAATTACAATATTTATAAATTTAATGCAACGTCAAACGTCATTTTCCGTCGTTTTTAATCTTTTACACTCAGTAACCATTTGCGTCTTAGTTGCTTTATCGCCTTACTTGCGGTGGAATGATTAAAGAAAAAAATATATTTTTAATTTTTTCCCTTGTTTTTTTTTCTTTTTTGATTCCTTTTGGTAGTGTAAGAAATTCAAAATTGTTCATTCAAATTTCATAAAATTTAAATCCTCTTCTTCCTTCTTCAAGTTTTTTTATTGAGGTGTTGTCTTCCATCTTTTACTTGATTTTACGCGGGAATTTCTTAAAGAGAGAGCAGTGTTGTAAGATTATGTTTGTTTAACCTTTAAATATTTTGACAAGTGGGAACATACGCTGCGGAGGAAATTGTATTTTTCGTTATATCTTTTGCGAAGTAAGTCATATTTTTACAAATCTAATTAAATCTGCTATTTTTTACGAAAAAAATGCCTGGGACAGATATTGAATTTTTAAGTGATTTTTAAATTGTTTTAATTCCTCCTTTGTCAGCGTCCATCATCTTCGCTAATCAAAGGGTGGGGAAATTAAATTTCTGTTTTGGCTTAATGTCTAAAATCTGTGTCTAAAGACTTAAAATAATTTTTCTTTCGTACGGATTATCTTGTCGGAGTTAGCTCCTCCTTAATTCCCAAATTGTCACTAGGGGTCATTCTCCCTACACCATAAATACTGGGCGATTCTCGCCTCGTTCTCTTTTTCATTTCTTCATTTCAGCGACTACAATGTAAGCTCTCTTAGAAGATCCGCGTCTTCCTATTTGTGGGAGACGCCATGAACATTATACACACATACACGTACGTACGAACATTCGCCAAAGAACAGACACAAATGTTCACATACACACAGATGTTATGGTCTATGTCCATTGTAAAATTTGTTTAATTTATTTTTATATATAAATCTATTATATATATATATATATATATATATATATATATATATATATATATATCGGTCTTGTTTGTCTTCTTTACATCTTCAGTTGGACTCAACTTGAGTCCGGCCATTTTCTTGTAGTTGGACCTTCTAGCAGAAAATAAACAGCACGTGTTTCCAATTCAACAACACGCAAACACACACGGTCCTCTACAATCTTTTGACAGATTGTCTTTTTACGGATTATCTTTAGACAAACATTTTTCAAATAAAGCTAGAATTTAACTTCAAAGAAAATGTTTAAATTTAAACTACGTTTTTCAGCTTGTTTTTGTTTTTTTTTCTTTAAATTCATGGAGGTAATTATGAAAAACGTTAGAGATTTTTTAACTTCATCTCAGTTCGCAGGTGATCGTCGCTCTCCACATATTTTGCCATGGTTTTGAATTCAAAGGTGTCCTTAAACAACTATTTAATCCATAGCCAAGGGGGAAAATAGATCGCTTCATGCCATCCCCAGAGATATTTATGAGGAAATTAAATTTGAACTTACCACTTCCACCTTTGGATATCGGTATGATTTTATTTTACGCATGTTCAGCCCTATAAGGCCCAAGAGTCACTCAAGGTAAAGAGTTACTGTATGAGGTTGTATGAGCGTAAGAAAAGTCAAGAATTGAAGTTCATGAGGTTATGTATGAAAGCTAACAGTTGACCCTAGACTTGGGAGATCAAGATTGTAGTGATTGAGAAATTATTGCGCCAAAAGGCAGAAGTTTTGGGGGAAGGTGTGGTACTTCCTCCTTACTAATGGAATACGAAGAGAATGGGAATTATTCATCTGTATGTATGTAGTATGGTGGGTCCCAGCTGCAAAGGTCAAGGTCTGGTGGAACTGAGGATTGTAGCTTGTCTGAACACCTGTCATGGCGAGAGATTTGTGACGTTTTATCTGTGAGAAATGGGTTGTAGGGAGGAAAATAATTCATCACCCACAAGGCTGCATAGACGTTTTTGAACTCTATCAAGTGAGGACTGGATAGCTTCAGCCCAGATATACACCATTTGTTTTAAATTAGAAAATTACCGCTTGTGGTGTGATAAAAGCCTTTAGTTTCGCATTGACGACTTCACGAGATTTGCTTGATAAACTTTCGTTCAGCTGACCAATGAATAAGATGACCCGTTTTTTGATGTCTTTGAAATCCCGTTGACGTTCAGCGCCTGGTTGAGATTAAGTGCGTCTCTTATTTGGCGAAGGGTTGTAGACACAGCAGATCAAACGCCGTGGGGGAGGCGCGTACGGTAGTTATTTTTATTTTTATTTTTAGTTGTTACTTCCTCTCGTTCCGCTAAGTAGAGTCTCTGGCCACAAGCACCGCACGATCTTAACGTATAAAGACCTAGACAAAATCCCTAATCATTGAGATAAATGACTCGATTCACACCGAGATCCATTCTAGACGTACATTTTGAAAAAAGGTAAACCTGACAGTTTCTGGTTTTAAATGCTAAAGATTCCTTATTTAGAAGACCACCCTCGCGTTATGAGACGATTCTATCCAAAATTATATTATTTACCCCCAGAAGTCCTGTCTTTCTTATCAACATGTGTCAATGATAATTTCTTTTTGAGGTTTTAAGGCGAGTTGTTACTAAAAGTCAATAAAATGTTTAGACTAATCTTATCAGTGGAAAATACGAAAGCAAAAAGAATTAGCATATGTGGTATTGTGTGAAAAAATATCTTAATAAATCAAATTAATAGCAAATTATCTAGTCCTTCCTATCGCTTAAGTCCATGAAGGTCGTTGCTAATAGCCAATCCTCTGAAGTTTCTTCTTTTATGTGTCGGGTCTCTTCAGTACGTAGCTGATCATAGCACTCCACATCTTCTTGTCCCTTATAGCTCTTAAGTTTTGTCTTTTTCTTATTTCTCCCAAGCCCTGCTATTCCATCCATTTGCTCAAACCAACACGCTGCTTTCCTCTGTCCCTCCTTCCTTCAAAGTGAGTATCAGATTTGCCAAACTCTCTTTTCTCATTACGTGCGCCAGAAATTTCAACAACCTCTTCCTGATGTTAAGCATAAGTTTCCTTTTTGTTTCCATTTTCTCCAAAACTTGAGTTCATGATATCCTCAGCATCCATCTGTAGAACCACAATTTCTGTTGCTTCAAGTTTCTTCATCTTTGAGGAAATTATCCAGCATCCGCTGACATGTTGGACGACAGATATCACGTAACCGTTCAGTACTTTTTTTTGTTTCCAACGAAATTTTCCTGTCTCTTAATACTCTGCTTAACTTTGGGAATGCATCTTTGGTCATCCTAAAACGTATTCGGATCTCTGAAGCCCATGAGACCAATGGAGGCCTTCCACAAGACTCTTGCCTTGGCCCTATACACTTTTTACTTTATATTAACAATCTGCCTATGAACCTTCTCAGATTATTATTAAATATGCCGTATTTCACGTATGCTAAGACGCTATAAGTGTTAAGACGCAACCTAATCTATAATTAGGTATTTTTTGGAGAAAAAATATTTGAGGATTCAATAGCTTACCACACTGAATGGGAATATTGCTTGTTTGTAAGTTTTAATGGCTCCCTATGCCTATTTGACTAATTGTTTTAATGGAATGTCCGGTATTTGGTTGGAATTCTTCCCTGCTGGTTGATCTCTCTGATGTGGGCTGACAATATCGAGTAGATATATATGGTAGTGATCACCCAGTTTTTACCTGGGTTTTGCTTCCTATGGGCTCGGTTTCAACCCCGCATTAAATAAATTTCACGGGGTTTGGAGTAAATAATCTGGCTTCGGTATTTAGTTGGAGATTCGTCTCTGCTGGTTGGTCGAACTCTCTGCCTTTGGCAGAAGGCACCCAGACAAGGCTATGTCGAACCTCGTCTCCAGAAAGCGTCTACCCGACCCTTCTGATAATTTTTATCGGTTTTAACCCGCATTAAAAGGGCCTGAAGTCGAGAAGAAGGTCCGATAATGTTGCCAAAATAATAATTGTAAACTTATATTATATGCTGCCGGTTTCTTAGCCTCTTGTTGGAAAGGATTGATCTTTCCGCTTTTTTTTAAACGATTTCGCGCCAATCAAATCGTAAACCCTTTTACTGGGTTATTTAGTTAAACAGAAAATAGGAGCAAAAAACAAAACTCAATTTTTTTTTTCTTTTTAGGATGATTTTTGAAGCAATTTTTCAGGAAATAAATGCGTCTTAGTAAGAAAACCCATACAAAGGTTTCCCTCTGACCGCACAGTGGGGGAGGAGAGAAGATCAGTACCTTGTTATTGATCATTACTTAGCTGGATTTTCTCTAATCACTAGCATCGGCTAAAAAGTTTAACAGGGCTGTTTGTATTGTTCAAACTCATATATTCTTACCATCGTTAAATATGCTGGGAAAATGGTCAATCCCTTGTACCGTTCTACGTACTCCTTCTGATACGTTACCAGAAGACCAAAATGGAGTATTGCTGCCTTATCTAGCTTGTTGAAACTTTTGATTCGTTTTCTAGCTTATCGACCCTTTGGTTATTTAAAAGCCAGAAAATATTTTTAGACTCAAGCATTCTGTTTTATAAAAGGATTAATTCATATGCATGCACTAAGTTCAACAATTTTGTTCAAATTTTTAAGCTTTTACTTTAGCAACTTTTTACTTTTTTGATCAGATCTTGTATATTTTCTGTTAAATTATTAATAAGCATTCTGTTTTATAAAAGGATTAATTTATATCAGCTAAATACAATTTTGTTCTTTAAAACCGGAAGAACCAGAAAAAGAACCAAAAAGTTCTGTTAATTTTAGTCTCCGGCCTACTGGATAAATGGTCAAGTACCTGAAGTAAAATCTCCGATAACCCCGTGGTATAATGATGTCGGTTGTAGGAAACAAAACAAACGCTGCCAATGACATCCTGGACGATCCCACAATAACAAATTGTGAAAGTTCAGTCAAAATTCAGTTTAGTAAAAAATAAAAAAATAAAAATAAAAAGATAAACATAATTTCCGAGCAGTGTTGCCGGAAAGCCCTGACCAAATTCTATGAGACTGTCATTCTTAAACGTCGTTTGCACAAGATGGCGGACACAGTATTCGACGGCTGAACAAAAAGGCGGTAAAGTTAAACAAATAGAACATTCAATTGATAAATAAACATCGCCAGGCAATGGCAGAATACAAGAGAAAACTATCATCTGTTCAACTGTCGACGTCGCTCTTTTCGTTCGTAACAATTTCATCTTGAAATTCTGCCAAATAGTTTCACCCCAAACAGAAAAACCTTAAAAGAAGTTTCTTCGAGTTGTGACGAGGGGAAAACTGATCCAACCTCCAGCATTAGAAACAGCACAAAACAATTGAAGGGTTAAAATGGCGACGTCTTGCATGACCTTAAGTTTGTCAGGTCAAAATAACAAAACGAATTTAAGTAAAAATCATGAAAAATTCACGCAGGGCCAATAATGATGTTATTATCTCTTATGGTAGTGCTTTTTTCTGTTTATTCAAACTCGATTTTCCATGTATATTAGGATACATTTGGCTTGAAACTTTATTCTCATAGTAATGCCAACGTGAAGAAATTGTATCCTTACAAATGATTTAACTTTTTTGTTCTGTTTTGATTGCGTTTTGCCACATTTTTCTGAGAATTCTAATACAGAAAAATTCGGTGAGAATTTGAAATAGGGAAATATCTTCAAATGAGGCCCTAAATTGCGACCCTTGCGTCGGGTTCTAATCTTTTCTGAGTCAATGCAGCAACTCATACAAGGTTTTTCGATAGAGGATAAATTTGGATTAAAATACATATATATTAAAGCAAGCAAAAGAAAACTAAATATTTTTGTTTTCTTTGTAAAATATTGTGAAACGTTAAAAAAAGAATCGTTCAGACGGTGAAATTTACTCTCACAAAAACAAAGCAAAAAATTAAACTTTGGACCGTTTATCTACAATTTTCCCCTGGGTACGCAACAACTCATTAGAAAATTGGAAAAATAAAATATTAAACAAAATTATCTTGTCGCATTAATTTAATAAAACATGTTTGAATTCTGGCCATCTAAATATACATTATATATGATCTGAGGATTGCACCGAGAAATGAAAGTGACAGTCACCAAGCAGTGTTGATTCCTATATCCGCACTGTTTATATATTGTTTACTAGGCCAACAAACTTTTTGTTTAATGTCGCATTGAATGTGACAGACCAGGAAAATTTTATGACATTTTTTTATAAGTTTTTTCTCTTTTTACAGTTTCCATTTTGGAAGGAAGAAGGCAGCTCAGGAAATGTCCGTAATGATTATTGGACCAAGCGATTTCGGCCATTCATTGGATATTTTCAAGTGTTCGCTTGTGAATGTTTTTCAATGTTCACGTTCAAACCAAACATCAACCGCACTTTATTTAACTTTAAAATTAGTTCGAATCTGATGGCAGTCTTCTCAGAAGACACTTAAACATAAAGCCATGGCGGCATCTCTCTCGCGCAGGCCTAACATTAATGTTATTTCTACACAAGACACCTTAGAACATGAATGGGGAAAAACATGAACAACGGACCCCCTTTAAAATGGTTAATGGATTAGCCGAAAACGTTTGAGACAACAATCATTACGGACAGTTTCAAATACCCCCATCGTCCTTCCAGAAAGAAATCTGTAATAACATTAGAATAACTTTTCTCTCTCTCTCTCTCTCTCTCTCTATATATATATATATATATATATATATATATATATATATAAGTGCTCTTTTCAACAATATAAATAAAAGAAATCAGACATCTCTATCTAAATATTTTTGGCATTTGAAGGAAATGAATAAAACACCAAAAGTAAAATGGAAAATTATAAACAAAACTAGAACTTGTACAAACTTGGCATGACCCATGCCCTTTATGCCTACATGAAAAACTACACATTATTAAGTTTCTAAATAATAAAAATCTATTAAACAATAGACATGAGTTAACGGTTTTTTGCCGACATCATCAAATTTTTGCATTGAATAATTAGCATAAAAACAAACAAACAATAAAATAATTTTAAAAATCCATAGTCATAATAAATAGTTTAAATGCCCTACAAAAAATGATAACCCTTTATGAAGTCGTCAAAAAACAAATGTTATCGATTTACAACAGTTTTTATATACACAAAACCCTTTCAGAAAAAAATAAAAAATAAAATAAAAAAATAAATAAATCTCCATAGACACTTAACCAGACTAGCCGATGTCTTCTTCCGCTTTCAATTTAGACACCCTAACTTTACCCTGACTTGACATCTGTGAATGTAACCGAGATATTGATGCAAATTATTAACACCTCACGCCCCTTTTTCTTTAAACAATTGCTCTAGCCGTTACCATAGAAATTTTGATTTTAATAATGAATATGCTTATAAAACACGTAAATTTCAGAAATAAGTTATTCCAAAAAAAAATTTCGCTTGAAGATGGAACAGAGCTTATACTTTAATTCAATTTAATTCAAATAATTATATTGAAGTTTTCGACTCTTGTTTTGAAACATGAGAACTCTTATGTAGCGTGTTGGAATCATTTTTTTAAATAAATAATATATATATATATATATATATATATATATATATTTATAGATAGATAGATAGATAGATAGATAGATAGATAGATAATATATATAATATATATTTTTCAAAAAATACATATACATATGCAAAATATATATAAAAAATACCCATACATGTATATTTTCAAAAAAAAAAATTTCCAAGAGGAAGAATCCAGGTAGAACTCAATGTCTAGGACAGAGTAAGGATATAATAAAAAGGCTTAAACACTAATATTCCATGATGAAATAATTTATTCCATTGGAATTTTAAATACGATCCAAATCATCAGACCTACAAATCAAAAAAAATGAAAAAGAAAAACAAATAAAAATCAAAACAGAATTTTAAGAGAAAGTGTATTTATTAGGAGGAGGAGATGAAACCTTAACAGAGAGATTTTTTGGAAATGTGGTGGGAAAAAAAAAAAAAAGAGGAGAAGAAGAAAAGTCGACGGATGTCTAATGCAGGGAAAGGTACATTTCGTGGTGACATATACACACCATAAACAAAAAAGTTAAGATAGGATATATAAATTAAAAAAAAAAAAGAAAAGAAGAGATATATATATAATATAAATATTCATGGAACCAATTTGGAACCTATTATTAACATTAATTAATATAAAAACACAAATATAATAGCATCATCTAAAAAAAAAAAAGGCTAAAAATAATGGAAGCCTTATTGATAAAAACCCAAAACACAACACTCAATAATATCAACCATGAACATGGACACAATATATTAACCGTTTTTAAAAAAAAAATGAAAAATTATATAAATACATACAAAAACAAACTATTTATTATTTAATTTTTTTAAAATAATTCATCAAAAAAATGGCTAAATGTATTATAAAAAGCGCTCGGATAAAAAAGAACATTCGGACAGTTTTTGGGCTATAATTATCATTGAAAAAATTATTAGATAATTGGATAAAAAAAAAAAAAAAATTTTTTAAATCAATTCACCTTGTCTGTGGTATTAAAAAAATAATGAAATGTGTTTAAAAAAGAAAAATCATAAATATATACTAAATATATAAATATATATATATATATATATATATATATATATATATATATATATATATATATATATATATATATATATATATATATATATTTTAATAAATTATTTATAATAGGATATATATATATAATGGGCGCGGAAAAGTGTTCATAAACACCAAATATATATATATGACCATGTTACAGTTCAAATCTTCCATTATTTGTCAGGAAAAAAAGACATGCTGATGTTATCGGATTGGTTTTTCTATATTTTGAAAGGGCCTGAAAACCCAATTAATTGAAATGAAATTGAAAGCGTCGATAGCTGTGAATTTGAGAGTGCTAAAAATTTTTCAAAAAAAAATTGATCAAAACTGTTGGCCAGAAACTGTAATTATTTTTTCAGCTCTTTCATTTAAGGTTGCAATTAAAAAAAACAACAGATGGACTAATTTATTTGTTTTTTTTATATAAATAAAATCAAAAACTTCAGACGATATACCTGTATATTAAAAAAGATTTTTCGGTCGACATACTTTATATTATATACAAATTTTGTTTACTCAAAAAATAAATATATAAATGATAAAATATGAATAGAAGACTATTCAGATCCTTTTACTATACTAAAATTTTAACATAAAAATAAAAGAAAACTACAACAACAAGTTTATCGACGAGGATCAAAAACAACTATGGATGAACAGGATTTTAATGCATATATTATGTTTTTCTAGCGATGGATGTCGCCAATAATCGCATTAATACTTCTGATTGATTCCAATTAAATTGATTAGGATTTTTAAATAAATTCATATTATGCACTAATTTTTGTTTATATATATATATATATATATATATATATATATATATATATATATATATATATATATATGAATATTATATATAATATATTTTATATATCAAAAAAATTGCAAAATTTTTATTGTCTAAAAAATTACTTATTAAATTCATTTTATAAAATATATATATATATATATATATATATATATATATATATATATATATATATATATATGTGTGTGTGTGTGTGTAATGTGTAACAATGTTTTAAAGAGAGTTTGTGTGTGTAATATGTTATAATTGAAATGTATATTTTTTTATATAAAAGAATTTTACTGGGAAATTGTTAAAAAATACATATCGTTATCTAAATATATATGGTACAGTGGTAATAGAAAATCGTTAGTTAGATCCATTGATAAAACCATGCGGGTTCAATACCCGGTTAAGGAAGTGGAGAATGCCAAAGAGGGAATTAACAGGTGATAACTGATAACTGACATCCATTCATTAATGGCACGTGGAATTGAACTAGAATAGTCTACCCCAATGATATTAAAATATTTAAAGGGTTCAGTTCGAAATTTCAACCACCTGAAGAATATAAATGGAGCGTTTTTAGCCGAAACGTTGCATTGACAAATATGGCGACAAAAAATGAGGATTTTTAGCCCGACTAATGTAAATACTGTAATAACATTTTCATCTCAGAAATATAAACAAACTCTGAAGGATCGGTACGGACCAGATATACCAAAAATATGGAGACAAATTGAGAAAAAAATATAAAAATGGCACGAAAAATCGAATTTTTTTAATTCCTACACCGATGCAGAGTTTTACAACTCATCCCTTCAGGCTTGGCACCAAGACTTCCTAAAATTCAAGGAATCTCGTCGGGTCGCAGAAAAAAGGGACACGCCCTTGTCCGTATAAAGAGAATCCAGTCCACAACCGTTGGATGAAACATCGAGTACATGCTCATATCTCCCAGACGCTCGATGATCTCTTCAACAGAATTACCAATGAAGAAGACCAGAGAAGGATCCAAAATGACCTGAATAAAAATCCTTCAGACATGAATTTGATGTAGTCAAGGCTCGCCAAGTGCAAAAATTAAATAGATTGAAAGATCAGAAGGTGACGCACAAGGTCCATCACCCACCAGTGAAAGCAGTAGTCAACATCAGCCAATATCAGCTGAGTGCCTCTGAGGAGTCAGTATTGAATAAGGGTCTCAACTTGCCAAAACAACCATCATGCGGGTGCCATACTTGGACATCATTGCCAGAATAGAGGAGGTGGCCTTGAACATCCCTCAGGCTCAGGCGGATGAAATGAGATGGAAAGTGAGACAGGCCTTTGAGAGAGCCAGTTTGCCCAGGTCTAACATAACAAAAACTGGAGAGACTGGCGATTGAATCACTACAGAGGAATGAGAACATCATCATACTACCGGCTGACAAAGGTAATGCGACTGTAGTGATGGACAAATCGGACTATACAAAAAAACTGGAAGACCTCATTAGCAATGGTAGCTACAGCATAGTGAAGAAAGATCCTACTATGAAAACGGAACGCAAACTGTCACAGATCCTAATCAAGAACAAGGATCACTTCGCACCCAAGATGTATAGGCAGTTATCGCAGCGTTACAGCAAGTTACCTCACATATACGGTCTCCCTAAGATTCACAAAGACGGTATTCCACTCAGGCCGATTGTTAGTTGCCAAGGCTCTGTGTGCCACCCCCTGAGTCGCTTCCTTGTAGATATAATTGACCCATTGATCGGAAAGTCTCCTTCATATGTCCGAAACTCCGCCCACTTCGTGGAAATAATCAAAGATGCTCCCATCCTATCCAACCAGATGGTGAGCTTGGACGTGGTGAGTCTGTTCACCAAGGTACCCACGGAGAGGCACTCTCAGTAGTCAGAGATAGATTAACCTCTGACTCTTCCCTAGAGGAGCGGAACCAGTATTCCAATAGATAATCTGATGGAGATGTTGACTTTCTGTACACAAAACAACACACTTCGGAATGGGGATCACATATATCGACAGGATGAGGGCTTAGCAATGGGCTCGCCATTATCACCAGCAATGGCGAATATATACATGGAATACTTTGAAGAAATGGCATTAGAATCTATATCTCTAAAGCCAACTATATGGTTAAGGTACGTAGATGACACTTTTCATACTCTGGCCACATCAGGAAGATGTCCAGGTTCTTCTGGACCATGTGAACTCAATAAGACCTTCGATACAGTTCACAATGGAGAAAGAGAGTAACAACTCACTCCCATTCCTGGATGTTCTAATATCTCGAACAGAGAATGGGTTCAAGACATCCGTATACCGTAAACCAACATTCACCGGACAGTACCTCAATTTCAACTCCCACCATCCATACAGCGTAAAGAAAGGGATCGTCCGATGCTTACAACACCGAGCAAAAAAGTGGCGATCCAGAGACGTTAGATAAAGGAATTGGTCAGTATAAGTAGTACCCTACAACGCAACAACTACCCTGGGTACATGGCAGCAGCCCCCAAAAAACTGGGATAGGCGGGTACAAGGAGGACAAGGAGGAGGACAACAACACTCAGAAAACAGTCTGCCTGCCTTATGTGAAGGGGTTATCAGAGAAAATACAAAGGATCTGCGGTCCATATAACATCAGGACAACCTTCAAAAGCATGACAACACTTTGCAGATATCTCTCACAAGTGAGACCCCCCCTACAGAGGGGAACATGACTAAAGACTGTGTGTACGCTATCCCGTGCAGCTGCGCAAAGGAATATAAAGGAGAGACAGGCCGCCCCCTCAAGGTAAGACTTCAAGAACACCAGAAAGCTGTAATGCAAGAAGTAGAAAAATCAGGCGTGGCTGACGACATATGGAGAGAGAAGGGAGATCACCGCCCCCTGTGGGATCATGTTGAGATCATAGACAGGGAACACCACTGGAAAATTCGTAAACTTAAGGAATCAGCACATATGCTAGGCCACAAAAATCTCCTGAGCCGACCAAGCATAGAAATAAATACAATATGGGAACCAATAATAAGGAGTTCCAGAGAAAAGCAATGATAACAAAGTTGCAATATGAATTCTGGTAAAGACATGCAAAAAAACCAAAAAAATTGCAATATGAGCACTGATAAAAATGATGCTGAAAACATTAGGTTTATAATACTCAGAAGTTCACACCCAGATGTCCTCAAGGACACATGGCACAGTGGATGTCGTTGGTTAGGTCCAGTGACAGACCCAAAGAAGGTGAGTTCAATACCTGGTTAAGGCAGTGGAGAACTTTCAGAGGGAAATTAGCAGGAGATAACTGATAACTGACATCCATTAAACATGGCACGTGGAACTAGAACAGTCTACCCCAGTGATCGAAATAAAGGGTTCAGTTCGAAATTCCAACCACCTGAAGAAGGCCGGAGCGTACAACGGCCGAAACGTTGTGACAAATATGGCGACAAAGATGAGGACAATAGTCCGACTAATGTAAATACTGTACAAAATATCATCTCAGAAATTATATAAATATATAACCGGACAAAAAAAAATTTAAACATTTTTCCTTAAAACTTGGGGAAACAGTCTGTCTGTGGATTAAAAATTTATATTTAAAAATTAAATTATAAGATTTCATTTTTTTTAAACAAAAATGAAAATTTTTAAAACTTATTGACAATTAATGCAAGAACAATTCCTAAATTAAAAAAAACGAATCGATATTCTTCAGACATTGTTTTTATCAAAAAAAAAAAATAAAGCCTGATTTCAATAATTAATGCAAAAAAATATTTTAAAAAAAAAAAAAAAAAAAAAGGTCAAAAATAAAATAAAACAAATTTTTAATTTTTGTTTATTTTATTTATTTTTAAAAAAAACAAAGTATTTTAAATATAATATCAAATATTTTTAAAAATTTTTCCTTTTTTTTTTAATTCCAAAGTTTTTAAAATTTAATTCAAAATTTTTTAAATTTTTTTTTAATTTTTTTCATGAAAATTTTTTTTTTTGAATTTTTGTTTAAAATTTTGAATGACCATAAGGCCAAAAAAATTATGAAAAAAAAAATCAAATAATTTTTTCTAATTTATTTTAAATTTGAAAAAATTTATTTTTAAATAAATATTTTTTTTTTAGAAAATTCTGATAATTTTTTTTTTTTTACATCTTTCCATTTCCCCCAAAATTAATTTATAAATAAAAACTTATAAAATTTAACTCCTTAAGAAATTTGATCAACATTTTTTTTTTACAACTAATGCCAAATTTTTTTAAAATCTGAAATAAATTTAAAAAAAAAATAAAAAAACTATCAAAAAAATTTGTTAAATTAGATTTCAATGATTTTCTTTTTTAAAAAAAAGAACATTATTAGAATGAAAAAATAAAAATTTTCGATGAAAAAAATTTTTTTTTTACAAAATTTTTTTTGATTGTTATTTTCAGGAGTTTTTCATTTTTCTTTTTTCATTTTTTTTTTAAATTTCCAAAAAAAATGTTTGAAATTCTTCATTTGATGGGAATTATTTTTTTTTAAAATTTTTAAACCATTATTTACTACCAAAAGTTAAATCCTTAATACAAAAAATGCTAAAAAAATATTTTAAACCATTTTTAAAAAAAAGAATTTTTTTTAAATTTTATAAAAAATGTTATATATTTTTTTAGTATGATATGATGGAATTGACATTATGAGTTTGTTTTATCACGTGTTTCAAATATTATTCAATAGAAAATAAAAAAAAAAAAAAAAATAAAATGTAATTTTTCTTTGATATAATAGTTTTTAATTCAATTAAAATAAATTTTTTAATAAAATTATCTAATCAATTTAAAATTTTCAAAAAGAAATTTTCAGAGATTGACCAAATATAAAATAATTTTATTTTTTATTATATAGTTTTTTATAAATTAAAAATGTATTAATTTAATGTAATTTTAATAAATTTTTATTTATCATTATATTTAAAAGCTTATTGAATCCATCCTGGAATATGAATTAATAAAATAATGAAATAAATAAGAAAAAATTTTCAATTTTTTTAAATAATAAGAAAACAAAAAAAGTTATGTCACTTTTGATTCGTTTTTTTTCAAACAGTTTCATAAATCAAATTCAAAATCATATGAAATTCGAAAAAAACAAAAACCTCAATTAAAAAAAATTCAAATTAAATGTCTAAAAATTTTATTGCTATAAGTACGTGATTTTTGGATTTCAGAACAGAATTTTTTAATTTTAAATTTAGCTAATTTTGTGAATTTAACGTTTCAGAAATTTATATATTTATTTAAAAGGATTTTTTAAACAAAAAAATATTTTTTTAATAAAAAAGTTATAAAAAAGTTAAAAATGATCGACATAATGAATAATTGGACCTGAAATTTCAAACTGAAAAATCATTAAAAAATCTATTTAAAATAATTTTTTTTTGGCATTAGATTTAATTTAAAAAATTTGCTTTCAATGCAACTTTGGTTCATTTGCCCAAAAAAAAAATTTTTTCCATTTAAAAAAAAAAATATTTAAATATTTAGGATATAATTTAAAATTTTTTTTGAATATTTAATGAAAAAAAAAAAGAACATAAATTCAAAAAAATCCCGGCCAAAAAAAAAAATAAAAACATAGAATTTGAAATTTTTATAATTTTAATAAAAATTTAAAAGCAAAAGATTCTAACCACAATTATATATTAAGAGAGACAAAATTAAAATATCGAAAAATATAATTTTTAAAAAAGATCAAAAAAAAAAAATATTTTTAAAATTAAAATAAATATTAAAAAAAAAAAAAAACTTATAAAAAATTAACTTAAAATCCGTATGATTATTCAATGAGATTCATATTTTGTATGAATTTTTAAAGTATTATTTATATATATATATATATATATATATATATATATTATATAAAAAATATTGAGAATTTAAAAATAATAATTAATTTGAAATTTAGTTACGTTCATTCATTTGAATCATAAGAAAGGAATATTCATCAATCAAATTTTCTTTCGAATTCTGCTAAAAATTTTGAAAAAAAATGAAAAGACAAGATCTATAAAAAATAAAATTGGTAAAAAAAAGAGAAGAAATAAGTTTATTTGAAAGACCAGAAAAGAGGTCAAATTTTTGAAAACGGGAATTGGAAGCAGTTTCAAGGGGACATCAGGTCTGGTTAAAAAAGAAGACTTCTGAAATATAAAAAATTATCTTGACATATTGCATTGAAAATTGTTTTCTTAAAAAGATAAACCATTTGACAGGCTTTTCAACAGAACCAATGCCGAGCTGAGGAATCTTGAATGATTTTTAAATTTTTAAAACAAAATATTCCCTCCAGGAAATTTTTTAAAATCAAAATGAAATACAAATTTTAAATTTAAAAAAAACATGAGAGAATAACAAAAAAAAAAATAAAAAAAATCGTTCATTCATGGTTTAAAGAAATTTTTGTACGTCCTGTTCGATTTTCACTTTAATTTTGGAAAACTTTCGAAAATTTAATAAAATTAAACGGAAAATCAAATTTCTTGAAAAAATTAAAAAAAGAAAAAATAATTTTATTGGAGAAATAACTTTATCAAATTTATAAATAAAAACCAAACACACACAAGCTATGGAGCCTTGGTTGGTGGTGATTATTTGTTGAGATTATTGTCTGTTAAATTATTTTAACCAAGAATTTTCATTTTTTATACTCATTTGATAAATGATTTGAATTATCATGATCAAGAAACATTTATCAATTTATATTTTCACTATAAGAAAAAATCTAAATCTTTTTATCTGAAGAGAAAATGGAAGAATTCATCCAGGACAAATTATTTCAATTATAGCTCTTTAATAATGAAAATTGGTCTACCGCACCAGAAAAAAATGGCAAAAAATTGAAGAAAAAATCTTTGATAATTCATGTTTGAATTTTTCTAATAAAAAATCATTATCAATATATAATTATTCAAATTAAAAAATTTCTTTGCTGTAACGTTTTGAATAAAAAAATTTTTTAAAATGCTGGTTTTTTTTTTTAAATCATAGTATGGAAAAAATTTGCCGAGCTAGAGATGGTTTTTTAAATCAATTAATTTATAATATTTATAAATCTGTAAACAACGTTGAACACTGTTTTTTAAATTAAAAAATCATTTTAACAACGGATTATATATCTTACTGTTCTTTCTTTTTTTTATATAATATATATATATATATATATATATATATATATAAATAAAAAACACCGTATTTATGATCATTTTTTTTATATCAGCGCCGAGACTGCTCAAAAAGATGTAGATGGATAAAAAATTTGAAAATTTTAATTTGGTTATCATTGAATTTTATGTATATTTGAATATAAAGATATTTATTATGGGGTTTTTTTAATGATTATATTTTTTTATTATAATATATTTAAAAAATATTTATGAGATATATGATATAAATAAAAAAAAAAAAAACTCAAAAATCTTGCTTTAAAATTCTATATAAAAATGAATTTCTTTTTATGTTCTCGTTTTCCCAGTTATCAAAATGTCTGTCAAATTATTATTTTTTGAACCTTTTTTATTAAATGCCTTTAAAAAAAATTATTGGTGGAACACTTTTTTATGAATTTTGAATTAATAATAATATTTTTATTTGTGCCATTTTTCATCGATAATTTTTTTCCAAAGAGAACAAATTAAAAGGAATAAAATTTAATTAGACATGCATTCGAGAAACTAGAACATTCTATTTAGTTAGTTAAAGTAATAAATATCATATCAAAATATGTAGGAGATAATTGATATTCAGATATCAAATTATGTTATAACGATCATTGGATATAAAGAACAAGATTAAGTTTATTTTGAAGAAAAATAAAGGTAATAGTTTCATAAACATTCCAACCACCTGAAGAAATTTTCGAAATTTAGAATCTAGATTTTGGAAACATTTAATTTAATATTTTTAAAAAGATGAGGAAAATCTTCGGAATAAATAAATAATATATGAATAATTATCTCATCTAAAAATATTTTTGACAGATAATAAAACAAAACATTAATCTATAATTAATTTTTAAAAAACTTTACGGGCTTCTTTGACAAAAAATCAATTATCAAATCTCAAAAAACATTCTTACTATTTAAAAATCTTTCTAGCTTTAAATAACCATATGAAATTGTTGATAAAATTAGGTAAAAACAGTCATGGTATATAAAAATAAAAACATTTAATAAATAAATAGAGCAATATTTCAAATATAATTATATTCATTAAAAATAAAAAAAAATAAAAATAATGACAAAAATATATATTAATAAAAAAACCAATTCTTAAAAATAAAAATATATATATAATTATTTTAAAGACATTTTATGTTTATACATTCTTTTTATAGATAAAAAAATATTTAAGTAAATGATCTGTTTATAATAAAAGTATTAACGACATTTACTGGCCTGAATGTTGGATAGAATTTTCATAGAAAATATGCGTCCTCCGACAGGAATGTTGGATATTATATATATATATATGTGAAATATATTTTTAAAATGCGCGTCCGACAATTTATGCGTGTGCGTATATTTTTACACAGGTTGCTATTTTTAAAAACAATTTTACAAACTTTGGGGCGGATTCTGATACCAAAACAAGGTCAAAAATTCGAATAGAAAAATTTTATATCCAAAGGCGATCTTCAGCACTGACTCTTTAGTCATTTACGCTTGAGCTTCTTGAAACAATAGCTCAAGGTCGAGGGCCTCATTTAAAACGCCAACTTTCCATGAATCCAAACGCCATTCGCAACGACCTTGTAGACCGAAAAAAGTATTTTTTTCATCCACATGTAAAAAAAAAGACTGAAAATAAAGGATGCAGGTAATAATAAAAAAGAAAAAAACCCTCAGTAACAACAAAAACACGGCCACATCGTGCTGACTGTGTTCAAAAATAATACATTACTGTTTTAAACATTTAAAAAAAAATACATTCTTAATTGAAAATTAAAAAAAAAAAAAAACGTTAAACATTTTTTACATTCGATTGGATATGCAGAACATTTGGACAATTATTACAGACTTTGCATTTGGGATAAAAACAGTTCGAACGAACAGAAGAAAAATTTTCTTTAAAAGCTTAAACGCAGTCCCGTAAATAAAACGGAATTAAAAAAATACACAGGATGCACACACACACACACAGAACACACACACATGAAAATACAGGACATTCAGGCCGGTAAATATTATATATATATATATATATAAATATATATATCTATAAAATAACATGTTAAACATAAAAATGTATGTATATATAACAACTTGAAAGAGGCCGTTTAATCAATATAAGGACTGACCAAAATTAACGATAAAAATCAAATGAAAACTACAGAAAAAGTTCACTTTCTTCAGAGACAGCCACCCACTCCTGTAGTTCACTGCTACAAAAAAAAGCAGGGATTTTTTTTCTCCTGATGAGGGCCATGCTGGCCGAAACTAGTCGAGGGACCTAAGTGAAATAAAAAAAACAAAAAATATTAATATTCAACTCAATGTGTCTGAAAATTTTAATTTGTTTATATTTTTTATTGTTCAAAAACACACACACACACATATATATATATATATATATATATATATATATATATATATATATATGCTGACAGAAAGAATTCATATATTAGAATAGAAATAAAGATAAAAAGTTTTACAAGTAAAAGAATATGTTGGCGGAGTTTACAGATGAAACTCGCCATGTTTTATAATATTTGATGGATTGTATTAATGTTGGCTCCTTGCAGCTGATAATTCTTCAACGGGAACAGATAAGGCATGAGTAATTTGCGGTGAATGGGTCGGGAGAATCAATGAATGACAGTCAGGATTGTAGGGTCCCTTCGAAATACCCACAAGAAAAGAGGCTTCTTCCATAGTTTGACAGCCTGAAATTCATCCGTTTCATCTTGTTCAACTTTCTTACTCTTTTATCATCGCAACCATGGCACAATTTTCGGCCCCTGCTGGGAAAAAAGCTCTCTCCCCCGTCACGAACATACATCATATTCGGGAGCAAGAGAAGGGAGTCGAGTTGAACCATATGAAGTTATCAAAATATTTCAATTAAAGTATCATTTTGGGTAGAAAACGTCAACCTACAAATTATCCCAAGAAATTAGATTTAAAAAAGAAAAAGAAAAAAATAACAGTGAATTGTTTGACTTCACTGACATATAATTACTCAATTATTAGATGAATTTCATTTCCTCATTCTTTGAAGCATTTGGAGTGTGTCAAAGGCAAAGACTCCATATGTGCAACGCACTCACAGCATGTTTTAGATATTGTCTCGGTTAAATAATTATTGTGTAATGAAAAATTAATTATTGATAAATTTTACTATCCTTACATTTGTGATTCTTTTAAGTCTTCCATTCTTTCAATTCTTAGAAGCGAGTTTAGTAGTTTAAGTAGTGAAGGCCTCTGCTACTTTATAACACTCTTGAAGCAGATCTCTGCAAAGAAACATGGAACCTGAATTCATTGAGTAAAATTTTTTTTTTGGTTGGATGAGTGAGAAAAGTAGTATGAAAAAAAAACAGTGAAGTTAGTTTCTTCATTTTCTGTTGAGATTATTTTTTTGTCAATTATAGCTTAATCTAATCAGTTGCAACATCATTTTATTTTTAATTTTTTAGATAATATTGGATTTTTTTTTAAATGAATGCTCATTTTTGTATTTGAATTTTTATTCGAAGCAACATTTGACAATTTTTAGAAAATTAAATTTAACATAAAACTTCACGTATGAAATATTTAAAGTTACTTTGAAAAAAGCTTTGTAAAAAAAACAGTCTAATTATAGAATATTTATTCATTAACGCATGTTACATTTTAATGACTAGATTGATCATGGTGCTGATACTTTATCTATTAAAGTGATCGATGAATTTTTAAAAAAAAGAAAAAAAGAATTGAATTCATTTACAAAAAAATTATTGATTGATTTCATTATTTTCTCAGATTACTCACGTAACGATCATCTTGTACTGCATGTCTGTTTTCACCCTTTGACCACTGGTGTTGTTGGCCTAGCGTTCAAGTCACCGTTCAATACGGGTGTTGTTGGCCTAGCGTTCAAGTCACCGTTCAATACGGGTGTTGTTGGCCTAGCATTTAAGTCACCGTTCGCCACCGTTCGCATTTAAACTTTTGAAAATCAAGTTTGGCTGGAAAGGAAAGAGAGTTCCACAAGCGAGAAAAGAAACTGTTTGCATAGAACTTATGGTGACATCTAAGCCGATTCAAGTGAAAATTGATGAGACCTTGCCGCTAATCTAGTACTGCGCTTAAATTCATAAAGTCTTGGTACCATAGAGAAGAGTTCACCCGAATAATTTCCATGAAAGTATTTATAGAAAAGGCACAGGGAGGCTACATTACTGCAGCGGGAAAAGGACTGGAGCCGAGATGTCAAGTCAAGACCAATAACATTGCAAATTTTTCTTATCAAGAATTTCTAAATATATATCAGGAACACTGAACCATAAGTGGCAGCAATATTCAGAGACTGGACGAATGGTAGACTTATAAATATGCAAGTTAAATTGGTTAAAGAATGTGTGATGCTGTGGTGACGCTACTGTAACTCTGCAAATAAACTATTTTCCTGGCCTCAAATTGATCAGTCACCTCTGAAGTAGTCATGGCGTTATGCTAAAGTTGCAAATTGAAAAATTCGCACTGGTTAATTATAGCATCAAAATAATGATGAATGCACTTTCTAACAACTTTCTGGAATTTTTTTTATCCATTTTTTGTTAATGTAACGTTACGAGGCAGCGTGTGAACAACGTTACGAGGCAGCGTGTGAACAACGTTACAAGGTAACCTATTTGTAACACTAGAAAGTAAAGATACAGGAAGGCTGTGATTTCTCAAACCGGATGTAATGTTACAGAAACGTTGTAGTAACGCCATTTTATTAATTCCAAGGCAGAATCTGCAATGTTTTCGGCACTGAACATTTCATCTCGGATTCAGTTACCGTCCCAGCGGCGTAACGGAGCCTCCCTGTGTATTCTCTATAAATATGTGCATGGTAATTGGAATGATGAAATTTCTTCATTCATATTTTCGATTTTATGAATTTAAGTATAGTACAAGATTGACAGCAAGATCTCATCATATGGAAATTGAAATTGTTAACTGTAAACCAAAGTTCTTTTCTAATGGTATTTTCTCTCGCACTTCTCGCCCGTGAAACACTTTTTTGGCTTTTTACTTTCCTGAGGATTACGACGTTCAAAAATTTAGTCAATCGTCATCTTCTGTCTCCTTGAATCCAGTTCTTTTTATTGTCCTTTCCCCTCAGTAACGTTTTCTCAGTTTCCTTCTTGCTTTCCTCTCAAATACAATCTTCAAAAATTTAAATGCAATGTCAATCGTCATCTTCTCTCTCCTTGAACTTTGATCTTTTTATCCTCCTTTCTCCTCAGTAACGTTTTCCCAATTACCTTCTCGCTTTCTTTTACTCTCATTAACTCCTTGCATCTTATAGGCTTTAACGCCTTCATTGGGATGAAAAAACGAAATAGAAAAAGCAACTGATCGGGTCCAGCATCCAGTGAGATTTCATGTATCTATTTGAATCTTCACACCAGATCTTATGTTGCTGTAACTAGAGATTAAATGACAACATATCTTCTCAAAACTCCATCCCTTGATAGCTTATTCGTAGACATGACCAAAGTCTTTTCTTTCTTTCTTTCTTTCTTTCTTTCTTTCTTTCTTTCTTTCTTTCTTTTATTCAATCTCTCATCTGCAGTATTCGTGGCAAGATTGCAGGTGCGCCAATGATTGTTTATTTAGTGCTATTGTCTGTATCTTTTCAAATCTTTTCCAATCATCCAATTCCCTTCAACCGATTCCATACTTTGCAGCCATTCCGGGTGCTCTATTGATTACGGGCACTACTTTTACTGTACACAACTGAGGATATTCGCAATTTTTCGCCAACTTCATTCTTGTCTCTGTCAATATTGCTGCTCTTAAATGTCCTTATTTCCTTTCCATTGTTTCTTTGTGTAAATCCAGTTCGTCCTTTTACTGCCAATGTTAACACATTCTTCAATGCCGATGAATATTATTATTATTATTATTTAAATGTGTATGGTTTCAAATCCAGGAAATGAAATCATTTCTGCCAAGACCTCAGACAACAACCACTTTCCGCCGGATATTTGCTGTGCCAAAGGCGGTTTTTGCTTTTGGCAATATTTTCATGCTGTGTGTGATTCCGATGGTATCAAAGTATTTCAAAGAGATTCTTTGGAATCGACCCAATAGCCCCAACGACAATTGGAAAAATCTTGGTATGTACATACCGCATTCTCTCAAGATTCACTCTCAACACTGCTTAGTTCATAACCTTTTCAAATTCTTTACTTTGTAATGTATTAACTCCGAGGTACATCACATCAGACATTATTGTTATTATTATTATTATTATTATTATTTATGCAAACACGTTGTATTCTGTAACAAGTTTATTAGATCATTGGTAGTTGGGGCTCTGTCTTCCGGCAATGTGCTTTGAACTACTCCGTCTAAGAACATAACGCGACTGGGAAAACTAGTGAGAGGTGCCCTGCTCCATCTCCATCTATGAAACCGCGTGGTCTCATTGCACCAGTCCCTATTGGTACTTTTTTGAGGCCACACATAGACATCCGATAGATAGATTCGGTCAAGAAGAGTTAAGTGAGATGCAAAATAGATAAATAGATTCCCCATAATAAACTGACATAGATAGATAGATGACTTCGTCTGAATAAATACAAATTATAATTAAATTATTTTTAATTGAAACTGGAAATTGCATTATCAATAAAAGATAAACCAAAAAAAAGAGTATAGTTTTTGTTAGCCCAAAATACAGATATGTGATAAATATCCATAAAAAATGAATTAAACTTATATAAATTGCATGGTAAAAACCACGTATTTTTTTATTAATTGAAACAGGGTAAATTTATCACCCAAATTATCATACCCGTTTATACTCAGAATAGTATAAAAATATATAAAATATTTTAAGATAGGACATATATAAGAATAATATATATATATATCTAAAAAAAATAATATTTTTTATGTTAAATTTGCATTTTTTTATGTATTATTTTTTAAACTTCAAAAACATATAAATTATACAATATCTATAAAATAGTAATCTGCATAAATATATATAAAATATTTATAACATATATATATATACAATACATAAATCTTCGGAATATATATTTAAATATTCCAGTAGTATCATCTTATAATTATTAGATAAATATATAGTTTTAACGATTTAATAAAATTGTAGTCAAATATTTTTCAAAAACATAGATATAAAAAATTATCCATGTAAAAATATCCAAATCGTGATTTTTGATATTTATAAAAGAAAAACTTTTGAAGTTTCATTTTATTCTTTTTTGAGTTTTATTATTATCTAAATCATAAAAGATCTTAATCAAATCTTTTTGAATTATTTTTATTTTAATTTAAAAAAATAAAATAAATAAAAGAAAAATAAAATTGCATTGAGGACAAAATGTTCAATTGGATATTGCTTTAGAATTCATTGAGAGTTTTTTTGCCAAATAAACAACATATTCTTTTTATTTTTAAATATTAAAATCTTCTTTTATTATCTATATTTTGAATTATTATATATATAACCACTTATATAATGTTGAGAAAACAGTTCACTCAGATTTAAAAATTCCATTAAGAACCATATGTTTTTAAATTTTTAAAAAATTTAGGGAAACGCAAAGGTGGATTGAAGATAAAGTGTAGAAAAAAGAGAGAATCATTTCAAGTTATTTTTATTAATCCCAAATGCAGATATGAATCTTTTATATTTTCAATAACCATTCAATAAACTTTAAGATTTTTATAATATATAATTTTAAATATAAAATAAATATATATATTTATATATATATAAACTTTTTTCTTTTTTAATTATTTGATAACCAAAATCCCAATATTACATATGAATAAAAATTGATTTGTTAAAGGTATGTGTAAAAATTTCAATATTCCCAAATATAATTAAAAACCATTTTTCATTTTCAAAATTTTAATTTGAATTTTTAAAATATAAAATGTAAAATTTATATAAATAAAAATGTATTATAAAATAAATTAAAATTTCAGAAATATTATTTCATATTTCGAAATATTTCAATATTTTTTATCATTGTAAATTCCCATATGAAAATTATTGACAAAGTTTTAGATTTCATTTTTTTAAAATGTAACAGTAAGAAATAGATCAATATATATTTATGAAATATAATTTAAAAGATTATTGTTTATTGATGTCTTAATTATTTTTTATTTTTTTTTATAGATTTTTTTAAACTCAAAGTTAAAAATAGATTATTGATTTTGAATATCTGAAATGGAAATGAAAGAATTTCTTTAGGATTAAAACATGTATTAAAATCAAAAGATGTGGTTTAGAATCTTTTAATTTCAAAAACAAATTTTGTTTTGTTGAAATTTATTTTGTTTCCAAAAAATATATTGTGTAAGTTTTAACACACAAACAAAATTTTTTTTATAATTTGTAAATCTATTTGATATGACTTTCCCAAAAAATTTTTGTTTGTGAATTAAAAAATCAAATATCAAATGCAAAAAACAATTGTGTGAATTGGGATATTTAAAATTATTTAGATGAAAAAAAATTTTTTTTTTTTGATTTAATAAAGTTTTTTAAACTGTAAAAAAGGGAAAAATGAAAATTTATACAAAACAAATACAAAAAAACAGACATTATGATTCAAACAAACAACAAAATTTAATTTAATCATTTTAAAAAAATTTTTTTGTCTTTTTCATAAAAAACGTAGACATTTTAGAATAGTTTTCAATTCAAATCAAAAAAAAACAATTCTTTTCCAATTAAAAATATTTACAAAAAATTAATGGGACATAATCAGAATTTTACAATTTTCGTATTCCTTGAAAAATTATTGAATTTTCAAAAAAAATAAAAACGATCAAATATAAATAAAAGATACTTACATCATTATATATAATATTTGCGTTATATATATATATTTTAAATTTTTTTTGTTTATAATAATATTATCTAATGATTCATATTTTTGCCTTTTATAATTTATTTATATTTGTTTATTTTTATTTTTATTTTGGGACCAAAACGATTATTATTAAAAAATTTTTCAGATATTTCTTCATATGTAATAAATAAAATATAAGAAATTGGATAAAAAATTTTCATGTTTTCCATTTTTTTATTCCCTTAAAAGTCTTTTTAATTTTTAAACATATGGTCCCTCTATAAACCAAACCTTTCAGATTGTTTTTCTTATAAATCCAAATTAACTCACAATTTTATTCAATCTTTGAATATACAATAATATATTTCCATGTATTCGAATTGTGTTACAAGATTTTCAAAATTAGTTATTAATATTTGTCTCAAAGTTATCCAAAGATATTTTTTTCAAATTATTATAATGATTTGTGTTTTTTTGTTCAATAAATTTTAAAATCAAAAGAAAATTCATATTTTATGAAGATAGATATATCCCCTAAACTTTATTCTTTTTTCAATTTTTGAGATTTTTGAAAAATTTTTGATTAATATATAAAATTTTTAACAAAATCAAATTTTAATCAATTATAGATAAAAAGATATAAAGAATAAAAGAAAAATGATTAGATATTTTAAACATAATACGTAATTGGCCAATAATTTGGAAATTTTTTACAAGATCAATAAATAAATTATTATAACAATATTTAAATTTTTCAATATTTTATTTTTATGTATGATTGTCTTAATAAAATAAATATCATCAAATATCAATGTATAAAAAGGAGGGTTTATAATTATTTTTTAATTGAAATGTTTACCCTAAAACGGAAATAAAAATTCGTCTGTCGTATCTCAATGTCAAAATAAAAATTAACGATTTTTGTGACAAATTAAATATAAATAAATGCAAAAAAAAAAAATTGGAAAAATTTTTTCAGTCGAATAGGTTGATTTATGGCCTAAAAACCATCAAAATCCAACAAGGTTCAGGAATTTTATTAGAGTGGCATTGTCTTAAATAACTGGTGATAGGTTTTTGCATTAAATAGCTAGCCATCTCTTGTAAAATTTTTTGCGTGTTCAAGATTGGATCAAAATATAAGTTTTTTTTTTTTCTAATTGGATTAATATCAATATGCAATTTGAAGATTGATGTAATATTGCAGGAAAATAAAGGATGGATCGATAAATTATTTTTTAAATATGATTTGTCTGATTTTTTATTAATTAGGTATATAAAGATAATGAAAAAAAATTTGAGAATTTTAAATCTAAAATATACTAAAAATTAATATATCATCATTAAAACCGCGCAAAAAATTTTGCTTCTCGAAAAATTATCTATAGAAAAAATTCAATAAAAAAATTAATTTTGTTAAAAAAATAACAAATTGGTTTTATCTATGTCAATCCGAATTTTGAATAAAGAAAACAGGTGACCAAATGTTATATTTAATTACAGATTCAATCAACAATGTATTTTTCCTGATTATCTATGACACCCTTGCATCTAAAAACAAGCTTACTAAGTCCATTACTGTAAAAATTCTTTTGGCTTTGATTCGAAGAACTCACAAATGTCATTGTCAACCTCTTCCCGTGTTACTGTTTCTTCCAAATGATTCTGTAAGCTACGAAACAAATGAAGGAGCAAGATCGGGAGAATAAGGTGGATGAGGAATTTTCTCCCAACCAAGTTCTTCGATCTTTTGTGACGTGATTCTTGCTGTGTGGGGTCGCCCATTGTCCTGATGAAACATCACCCTTTTCGATTCACTAGAGCAGGTCTTTTTTTCCTCAAAGCTTGGTTCAAACACTCTAATTGCTGACAGTATATTTGAGCATTAATTGTTGCATTAGGTGGTAAGAATTCAAAGTGGATTATTCCTTGGCGATCCCACCAGATTGAAAGAAGAACCTTTTGCCCATGAAGTTCCCTTCTCGGCTGTGGCTGGGGTCCTTCCCCTTTACCAAGCCACTGTCTACGACGCTTAACATTTCGATAAAAGATCCATTTTTCGTCGCCAGTCACAAGTCTATCCAAAAAAGGTGAAACAAGTTGGCGAGAATGGAGAGAAGAGCAGATGTCAACTCGGGATTTGAGGTTGTTTTCAGACAATTCATGAGGCACCCATTTTCCAAGTTTAGGAACTTTTCCAAGTTGTGGAACAATGGACAGTTGTATGGTTTGAACTGAGAACCACTGCCAATTCCTCAACTAATAAAGCAGGATTTTCTTCAAGGGCTGCTTTAAGAAACCTTTCATCAAACTCAACTGGACGTCCGGTTCGATCTTCATCTTCAAGGGTGAAATCTCCACCTCTGAATTTTGCAAACCATTTGCAAGTTCTTTCATTCACACATTCCTCTCCATAAACGGAGTGAATGTTTCTAGCCGCTTCGGATGCTGAGTTTCCTTTCTTGAACTAATAAAGCATTATGTGCCTCAAATGATTCTTGGGTACTTCCATGTTAGCAGAGTTTTAATCAAACAAAATTTAATTTTGTTCTCTGAAATAAAATTTGATCAGTTTAAATGCATCTAAACATAAAATAATGTTCAGCTCCATTAGACATTATAAAATACTCTTTAAATTTCGTTCCTTTTAAAAAAAAAGATAAAATTCGGACAGAACTTATGGGATGACCTGATATATATATCTGTTTATATAAAAATATATATTTTATATATATATATTATCAAAACAAAATATAAATTTCAAATTTTATAACTATTGAAATTAAAATATTAGAAATATTTTATATTTTAAATTTTAAAAAAATGTTTAAAAAAAATTTTAAAATATTATATTTTTTTATATTTTATTTCAAATAAATTTACCCAAACCTTAAAAGTTATACATGAAAGGATAAATATATTTAAAATGACTTAAAACTTTATAAAAGAAAATTTACATAATATTTTATATGAAAAATATTTATATATTTTTGATTTCCTGAATTTAAAAAAAATTAAATTTTTTTTAAAAAAATAAAATAAAATTTTTATCTTTTTAAAAATATTTTTTGAATATAAATCAATATCAAAAAAAAAATAAATTTTTTATTTAACAAAAAAAATGATAATATTAGCAAATTGTCATTATTTTTATATTTTATATAATAAATTTAAAATAAATATATATTTAATATTTTTTTATTAATTTTATTTTACAAAATTATTTTAAATTAATATATAATTGAAATAATTTTAAAATTTTTTTAAAAATAAAATTTATTTTAAATTTTTTGAAATTTATTTCATATTACATTAATAATTGAAAATAAAAATTATTTTTATATAAAATATTAAATTGAATAAGAAAAAAAAAAAAAAATTTTAAAATATAAAATAAAAATTTTTATAAAAAATTTTAAAATAATAATTTAGTGAAAAACCAATTTAAAATAAAAAAAATTAACAATCATATATAAGAAAAAAAATTTTATTTTAATGAAAATAAAAATATACAATATTTTTATATTTGAAAAAATATTTTTATTTTTTTTAAACTTTTCAAATAAAAAAGAAAAAAAAATTAGAATAGAGGAAAAATATTAAAGACATGAATTTATTGTTTTGTTGAATAAAATATTGATTTTTTAAATGATTTAAAAAAAAAATTTAAAAAAAAAATGATAAAAAAAAAACATATAATAAAATGAAAAAATTATCATAAAAATAAAGATAAATTTCACATTTTTTATCATGAATTTTTTTTATATTTTTTTTTTTAAATTTAAAGAAAATACTGTTTTGATAATTAAATACAAAAAATTTTTGCAAATTTTTAATATTGATGAAAAAATAAATGAAAATAAATGAAAAAAAAGAATTTTTTAAAAAATATTCATTTTTGATTAAATATATTTAAATGAATTTTTTTTTTTTATTTAATTTTGGAAATTTTTTTAAAAAAAAAAAAAATTTTAAAAAAAATATATATAAATTTTTAGAAAATTATTATTTTTATTTTTATTTTAAAATAAAAAAAAATTAACATAAAAAAAAAATTTTGTAAAAAAGTTTAAATTTTGATTTAAATAAAATTTAAATTAAAAAAATTAATTTAAAAATTTATTTTATTATTTTATATAATTGAAATAAAAAAAATATAATTAAAATTTTTAAAAAAAAAAAAAAAAATTTTTTTTAGAAAAAATAGAACAAAAAAATAAATTTAAAAAATAAAACATAATAAAATTTATATCAGAAAAATAAATATTGAAAATATATTTTCAGGTTAATCTGAATTATTTTTCATTAAATTTATAACATGTATTTATTAACATAAAAAAATGCAAAAAAATTAAAATGATCTAAATATTAAAAAAAAAGAAATATTTTAAAATTTGTGTATATAAATAAAAATTTTTTTCTAAATTTTTATTTTTTCAAAAAAGTATAAAAACATTTTAAAAATATGGAAAAAATTAAAATAAAAATGACCAAATTAAAAATGAAAAAAAAAAAAATAAATAATTTTCAAATTTATTCAGAAATATATATTTTTAAATTTTTTAAAAAAAAAAATTTAAAAAATTAATTAAAAAAAATTTATAAAAAAAAATTTTTTTTATCAAATAAAAATAAAAAAATTTTTTTTTTAATTTTAATTTTATTTTTTAAATTTAATAAAAATAAATTATAAATTTTTTTTTATTTTATAATTTTTGATATATAAAAATTAATTCAAAAAAAAAAATAAAAAATTAATTATTTAAAAAAAATAAATTATTAATATATATATTATTGAAAATTTAAATTTTCAATTTTTGAATTAAATTTATATTTTTAAATTTTAAAAATTTTCAAAAATAAAAATTAAATTAAAAAAAAAAAAATTCAAAAATTTTTATATAATTAATAAATATTTTTAAAAATTAAAAAAAATTTGATTAAAATAATAAAAAAATTTTATATAAAGAAAATTAAAAAAAATCAAATTAAAAAAATTATTATATAAAAAATTTTTAAAAATTTTACAAAAAAAAAAATAAAAAAAAAAAAAAAATTTTAAAAATTTTTTATTTGTTAATAATTAATTTATTTTTTTTTTTGATTTATTAATTAAATTTTTTTTTTTTTTAAAAAATAAAAAAAAATTTTAAAATTTAATAAAAAAAGACAATTTTTTTTTTGAAAAAAAATCATATTTAAAAAAATAAGAAAGATTTTTATCAAAAAAAAAAAAAAAAAAATAAAAAAAATTTAAATAAAAAATAAAAAATTTAAAAATAAAATTTTTAAATCAAATTTTTTTTTTTTTGAATCTTTATATCCATTTAAAAAGAAAAAAAAAACAATTTAAAAATTTTATTTTTTTTTTTTGAAAAAATTTTTTTAAATTTTTTTTTTTATTAAAAAATTTATTTTTCAAAAAAAGAATTAAAAATCCATTTAAAAAAAAAAGAAATATAAAATATTAGGAAAAAATAAAATTTTTAAAAAAAATAAAAAAAGAAAAAAATTTTGAATTTTATTTTTTTTATAAAAATTTTGAAAATATTTAAAAAAAATTGAAAAAAATTTCAAAATAAAAAAATAAAAAAAAAAATCAAAGAGAAAAATTTAAAAAAAAAACAAAAAATTAAAAAAATTTGAAATAAAAAAATTATAAAAAAAAATATATTAAAAAAAAAATTTTTTATAAATATTACAAATATTAAACATTTTCCATAAAATTTAAATAAAAATTATTTATTTAATATAAATAAATGAAAATTAAAAAATCTTATAAAAAAAATTTTAAAATTTTTTTTTTTTTTTTTGAAAAAAAATAAATTTTTTAATTTAATTTCAAAATTATTTTTTTTTTCAAAAAAAAAAAAAAAAAAATTTTCATAAAAAATTGATAAAAAAAAAAAAAAATCAAAAATTTTTTTTTAATTGATTAAAAAATTTTTAAAAAGAAAATTTTAATTTTTTCACATATTTATTTGCAATAAATTCAAATTAAAATAATTATTTTGAATTTTGAAAAAAAAGAAATAAAAAAAATTTTTTTTTTTTCTTTTTTTATATTTTTTGAAAAATATAATTTTTTTTAAATGAAAAATTTCAAAAATAACAATAAAAAAAAAAAAAAAAAAAAAAAAAAAAAATATTTCGTTTTAATTTTTTTTTTTTGAATTATTGAAAAAAAATTAAAATTATATATTATAATTTTTATATCCAAAAAAAAATCAAATTTATTTAATTAATGTTGAATTTTTAAAAATTAAATAAACAAATAAAAATAAAACATTTATATTAAACCATGAATGTAAATAAAAAAAAAAATAAACTTTAAATTTAAAAAAAAAATTTTTTTTTTTTTTACAAAATTTATTAAAAAATTTATGTTAATGACAGGAATATTTCAAAATTAAAATCAAGAAAATAAATCATAAAATTTTTTTTTTTTGAAAAAAAATTGAATTAAAAACAGAAAAAAATAAAAAAATTTTGAAAAAATTAAAAAATTAATTTCAATATTAAAAAATAAAATTTCAATGAATTAAAAAAATTTAAAAAAAAAAATTAAAAAACAAACAAAAATTTTTATTAAAATCAAATTTTTTTTTTTAACAATAAAAATAAAAAAAATTTAAATTTTAATTTTAAAATTAAATTTTTGAATTTTTTTTTTTTTATATTTATTTTTTAATATTTTTTAAAAATATTAAATATTATATATTTAAAAAAAAGTTTCCTTTTAAAATTTTGATTGAAAAAAAATAAAAGAAAAATATTAAAAAATAAAATTCATATATTTTTTTAAAAAAAAAAAATATTTATTTTTTATTTGATTATTAAAAAAATTTAAAAAATAAAAAAAAAAATAAAAAAAATTTGTTTTTATAAAAAAAAATTTAAATAAATTCTTTTAAAAATTTTAAATTTGATTAATTATAAATTTTAAAAAATGATTTAAATTAAATTTATTATTTTTATAAAAAAAAAAAGATGAATTAAATAAAAATTTTATATAATTTTTATAAAAACAATTATTTTAAATCAAAAATTAAAAAAACATTTTTAAAAAAATATTTTAAAAAAAATCAGAAAAAAAAATATTACTAAAATTAAAATAATGTTAAATATTAAAAAATAAAAAATAAAAAATTATTTTTAAAAATAAAAAAATATATATATATATATATATAAAAATATATATATATTTATATATTTATATAAATAAATATAAATATTATTAAAAATTTAAAATATTATTTAGAAAAAAATTTTTAAAACAATTTAAAAATGGAAATTTTTTTTTAAAAAAAAAATTATTTGTTTAACAAAAAACAATAAAAAAAAATTTATTTTAAATAAAAATATATTATTTAAGATTTTAAATATTTTATTTTTAAAAAATAGAAAAAAAAATAATTAATTTAAAAAAAAAATTAAAAATATTTTAAAATAAATATAAATAAATAAAATTTTTTTCATTTTTATTAAATCTAAAATCAAAAAAATTTAAATAAAAAACATTTTTAAAAAATTTTTTCACATAAAAAAAAAAAAATCTTGATTTGATTTAAAAATGATTCAGATATATTTAAAAAATAAAATTTAAATTTTATTTAAATATAAAAAAATAAATAAAAAATTTTTATAAAAAAATTAAATTAAATAAAATAAATATATTTTAAAATAATATATTAAAATTATTATCAAAAATATTCCAAAATTATATATATATATATAAATATAAATATATATACAGGGTGCGATGGATAAATTGTCGTCTAAATTATGCATTGAAATGAAAATAATACAAATATTTCATTTCAACAAATATATTTACCGAAATTGCACAAAACTCTCTTGAAATATAAAAGAGTATATTTATTCCATAAAATCGGCATTGGCTTTAACCGCGACCTCCAGACGACCTCGGAATCTCCTGCAACTCTTCTGGATGGTCTCCTTGTTTAAGTTGGTGAATGCTGCCATAATCCTTGCCTTCAGTTTATCTTTGGTGTTACAAGGAGATTCTTGCTCAACTGTGCCCCACACATAATAATCAAGGGGGTTGCAGTCTGGGGAGTTAGGTGGCCAGATGTAAGGGGGTGATGTGGTTGCAGAAATTGTCTGACAGCTATGACTGGGTTTGCCTGCTTGTGTAGCATGGTGCAAAGTCCTGTTGCCAGACATAGGGTCTTCCAGCAGCCACCCTCTTGACCCAGGGCAGTACTACCTCCTCAAGGCACTTGATGTAGGCCTCCATGTTGAGTCTGAGGCCCCTCACCAACAAATTGAATGGAGTTCTTTTCTTATTAGAATGATCATAGTGAGTTTTCCGAACTGCTGTACCTTCGTAATCACCATTAGACTCATCCAACTCTTTCTGAATCCTCTGCACTGTCCTCAGATTGACACCCAAACACTCTGAAATGTTTGTATTGGAGCTTCTGGCACGAATGCCAAGCAGTACAGCATGCTGTTTCCAAATTTCTGGTGGAGTGAATTGTGTCATGGTGCTTTTTTTCTCACAGATGGTGCCCAACTGACCCTACTATACTGTGCAGTGCAAAAAAAAAAAAAAAAAAAAAACATGCATGGAAAAAATTAAAATATATAAAATGGTGACAATTTACCCTCATACCCATATATATATATATATATATATATATATATATATATATATATAAAAATATCTTTATACATAAATTCCAATTGATGGTAATATAAAATTAAACAAAAATAAATATTTTATAATTTTTAAAATTGAAAAAATTATAAAAAAATTTTTTTTTGTTCAAGAAAATAAATTAAAAAAAAAAAATTTTTTTTAATAGACTTTTTAATAAATCAGATTTGATATTAAATATTTAAAAAACAAAAAAAAATAATTTTTTTTAATAAAAAATTTAAATTTTTTAATAAATTTAAGATAAAATTTTACATATATTTTAAATATATATGATCCATATTTATATATATATATAAAAAATTAATATTTTATTTTTTTTTTTTTAATACAAAAAATCTTACAATAAAATTTATTTATTATCTATTATATTAAAACCTTAAGAAAATACTTTTAAATATGAAAATTTATATATATATTTTTTTTAAAAAATTTATTAAAAATTGAGAATTTTTCAAATTTTATATTATTCATTTTTTAATAAAAAAAATGAAATAATTCAAATTTCAATTTCTATTCTAAAATAAAAAATATTAAAAATAAGAAAATCACAATTGATTTTTCAAATTTTTGGAAATTTTAAAAATTAAACTTTTTTGATTTGGAAACCCCAAAAAAATAAAAGATCTATTTCATTAAAGATTAAAATCATGAAAAAAAAATTTGTTTTTTTTAAATTTTTTTTTTTTAATTAAATTTTTTAATTCAATATAATTTTTATTATATATGGAAAAATCTTTTTTTAATTTTTCAATCCATTTAAAAAATTCAATTCAAAAAAAAAAAGTTCAAATTAAATTTATTAAATAAAAAGAGAAAACAAATCTTTTTAAAATTTTTTTCATTTAAAAATTTTTTTTTTTATCTTTGATAAACATAAAAAAAAATTTTTCTTTTGATATAACATTTTATTATTCATAGTGAAAATTTTTATATATTTGTTAAAAAAAATTACAAATTACAAAAACCTTTTTAATTTTATGTTCAAAAAAAATTAAAAAAAAAAAAATATTTATTAATGATTTAAAAATAAACACCAATTTTTTAATTGATTCTTTACATACAAAAATTTTTAAAAAAATAGCAAAATTATTTAATTTCTTTGTTTATGAATAAATTTTAAAAAAAAAGAATAATTTTTTTAATATTTACAATATATATTAATTTTAATATTTTATTAATTTAATAATTGAAAAGAGATATGAATATAAATTGCTTTATATAATAAATTTTATATGAATTATACCAATTTTAAAAATCATTAAAAATTTTTATTAAAAAAAAAAATAATGAATTTTAAATTTTTTTATAATTTTAAATTTTTCTAAAAAGAAATATTTTAAAATATATAAAAAATATATATATTTTAATTATAAAATAGAAAATACTAAAATCAGTCATTCTAAAAATAATAAATTATAAAAAAAAATTCCAATAACTAATTTTTTTGAATATTTAACATGTCATCTTTTATCAAATTTATCCAAAATAATAAAATAAACAAAAAATCAAATTTTTATTATTATATTTTAAATATTAATAGAATATATATACCAATTTTTAAATATATAAAATTTATTTAGGAATTATTGATTGTTTTTCATAAATTTTTTTAGAAAAAATAAATTCATAATACAAAAAAAGGACCAATTTAAATTATTCAAATTTTAATTTATAAAAAATTAAAAAAATAATATCAAAAAAAGAATTTAAAAATTTTTTTTTGATAAAAACTGAAAAAATCTAAATAAATAAAAACATTTAAAAATTTATTTGAATTTTTTTTAATAAAAATTGAACATTTTTATTTTTTTTTCCAGATTAATTAAATTTTATCTTCATTTTCAAATTAAATTCAAAAAAAATGATTATTGAAAAAAAATATATTTTGAAATACCAATCAACAAATACAGAAACATTTAATTAATTATTTATATATATAATATGTGTATAGTAAAAAAAATGATATATTAAAACAATTTAAAAATGCAAAAAATTTATAAATGCCAAAGATTCTGTTTTTAATTTTTGAAAAAAATTGAATTGAAGGATTAAAACCTAAATAACAAAATAATATTATTAATATTTTTTTATACATATATATAAATTTATATATTTAAATATTTATTTTTAATGATAAAATTAAAAAAAAAAAAAAATTATAATTAAAATGTGATATTAATTTAATATATTTTAACATGCTAAATAAAAAAAAAAATTTAAAAAGGTTTAAATGATTATTAAAATTTTTATATTATTTAAAATTCTTTTTAATTTTTTAAAAAATATTTAAAAAATTCATTTTTCTGGATAAAAATTTGATCTTTAAAAATTTTTTTTCTTTTTTATTGAAAAAATTTTCTTTTTTATTTTCCATACAAAAATTAAAAAGTTAAAATTTGAAAAAAAATTTTTTTTTTTTTTTTTAAAAATTAAATATATAAATAAAATGATTTTAAAATTTTTAAAATATTTATATTATATTTTAAAAACACAAAAAAAAATAAAAAAAATAAAATTCAAAAAAAAAATGATGAAAATAAATCCAAAAATTAAAAAAATAAAAATAAATAGGAAAAAAAGATATTTTCAAAAAATAATCATTAAAATTAATAATAAATATGATAAAAAAAATTTTTGCAAATCAAATTTTTTAAAAAAATCATTTTGATTTTTATATTGAAATTATAATATTTTTATATTGTATATTTTAATATACCCAAATATTTAAAAAAAATTACATCAATATTTCAATTTAATAAATTTAATCAAAATTTTTTTTTTTATTTCAAGCAATTTTTGAAATATGATTTTTTAAAAAAAAATATTAAACATCAACAATATGAAAAAAATTTTTTTAAAAAACCTTTTAAAATTCTATTCCAAAAACCATTTAGTAATATTAAGATTTATCCAAAACCTATAAAATGAATGATGGGAAAAATAATGAAAAAAAAATTTAAAGGAAATAAATAAAATTTTCAAAAAGAAAGGAAAGTATTTTAAAAATAGATTTACAAAATCATTTTATAACTAATGATTTAATATTGGAATTTAGAATTAATTTTAAAAGGTATAGAAATTCAAATATATATATATAAATATTTATAGATAAAATAAAATTGTAAATATATGCATCAATGAAACCTTGCAAATAAAAATAAATTATATAAAGGAAAAATTTTGTTTTAAAAAATGATATTATAAACAAATATCATATATTTTTTTAATTTTTTTCTTTTCAAAAAATTTTATTATGGATTTTTTAGAAAGTTGAAAATTTTTTTATGAATTTTTTACAATTTCTACAGATGGATACTTATGGTTTTTCATGTTAAACATTTTCTTGTCATTATTTAAATCTTTTATAAATGTAAAATACATTTCATAAAAATGCAATATTATTATTATAAAATAAAGAAAAATTTTGAAATTTCTGAATAGAATTAAAGAAATAAAATTTTCAAAGAGAAATTAAATAATAGAATAGGAGAATATTAAGAAATAAAGTCAAAAGATTTAATTTTTTTTAAAAGTTTTTGGAAATCCAAACAATTTATTTTATTTATTTTGTTAAAAAATAAAGATTGTTGAGATATAAATTTTTTAAAAATTTAGAAAATTGATATTTTTTATCAAAAAAATCTCATTTGAATTTAAAAATAAAGGAAATTTTTTTTCTATTTTTTTTTATTAAAAGAAATAAAGGAAAATTAAAAATTAAATAAAAATTTTAAATATAATAAAAAAATTAAAATATTTTAAATTCTATATATAATCAAAAGATATAAAGCAAAATTTTTAGAAATTAAAATATAAAATAATTAATATTTTATTTTTGTCTTTTTTTTTACGTTGTTTTAAATGTTTAAAATTAAATTTTAATTTTTAATTTTTTTTTTAAACATAAAAGATAAAAAAAAAAATGATTTAAAAATTTACAATTTTCAAATTTTTTTATTAAAATAAAATAACCAAAAATTAATTCATTTCACCCTGAAAACTTATTTTTGCCTGATATTTTCAATAAATTGATAATCTATTTTAAATAAGATATTTATATTCTATCATTTTTCTTTCTTAATTTGTTGTTTTTGGGGACCAAACAATCTTCCAAAATTTTATAAATCTTTGGATTTCTTTTCACTATAAAAAAGTTATATTTAAGAATTTTGGCATTCAAAAAATATATTTTTTAAAAAAAGATAAAATTTATGAATGTTCATTCTTCATTCCCTATATATTTTCATATAGACCTTTTTGAATTAAATTTTTCACTTTTACATTTACAAGTTTCTTTCACCATTATAAAATATCTTTTTTGATCATCTCTTGGCATGTTATTTTAAAAATTTAGTTCTCTCTTTTTCTATATATCCAATATATAAAATCTTTAATCTCTGAATAAGAGGAAGGGACCAATATCTATTTGTGTTTTTTTTTATATATTTCCTTATATTTATATATTATATATTATATATATATACTGATTTTATAAATTTAAAAATTTATATGTTATTTTTATAAATCTATATATTATTGTATTTTATTGTTTATTTGTTATTTTAAACAAAAATTTCATAATTAAATTTTTAAGGAAAATCAGAAATAATGACGGTTCCATATAGGATACAGGTTCAATTCCTGTTGGAGAATGCATATTTTTCTACGAAATTTCTTGAACATTCAGGCCAGTAAATGTAATTAATACTGTTTAATTAAAAACAGAGCATTTAAGAAAGAAATGGATAAATTCTGGTTGTTTTTTTCGGTTTTTTTGTTTGTTTTGTTTGTCAATTTTTTTTTTCTTTTTTTTTTGTTTGTTTGTTTGTTGTTTTTGTACAAACTTGTTTTTTTGTTTTTTTTGTTTTTTTGCTTTTTTTGAAAAAAAACATGGACGAATTTCTATTTCCGACATGAACTTGTCTATATAATATTGAATAAGACAGACGAAAATATTTTCGTCTGCCAAAATAAACATCAATAGAGACTGATTTTGCGTTTTATTGTGTATTAACGTTTGTTCTGTAATAATGATTACTTTGACTTTTTGTGCATTAGTTTCTATATTTTATATTACTAAGATCCACTTGGATTATATAGCAACAGATTTATTACCATATATATATATATATATATATATATATATATATATATATATATATATATATATATAAGGAATATTAAATTTTATTATTTTTGCCATGCTTTTTGAAAAAGTTCAAAAAATCGTCTTCATTAATGTATCACGTTGGGTGCGTAATTCGTATCAAATTTGTTTCATGATGAATTATCCATTTTCCTACACCTTATAAATAATTATATACCTACCTCCAAAACGACAAGATGAGCATGCTGGGCGGATTAACAAGTAGCCATAGAACTGTGAAATTAATTCCTCATCTCAACACAAATTCCAACACAAAACCAGTTCTTTTCCTTCTTCACTTAATTACAAATGAATTTCAGATTATTATTATATTTTTTAACTTTTTTAATCCATTTTATTTGCAAGAAAAAAAAGAAAGCCTTATTCTCCACAACACAATTATTGTCCAAATTTAGGGGCAACAGGTTAAGATTATAAATACATTTAGCAGTTTACGGTATATTCGTGTCTTGCAGTACGCGACACTGATTTCAAAACACATAAAAATTAAATCTTTCCCTTTCGTCACGGTTTTTCCTCACAGATGGTTGAAAGGAAATATAGAAATGTCCCCTGGCTTAGAAATTTTTATCTCCTTCTGTATTAGGAAAATAAACAGTCAATATTAAAGAAAATGACGTCAACTTCATACGAACCAACATACATGCTAAATTTTTATATTTTGGTTTTACTTTTATTTATTGACTACATCCATTGTTGAACAAATTCGACAAGGTGTGCAAAGGAAATTTATATTTTAAAATAAAAGCCAAGAGACGGTGCAGAAATACATTGTTTTTTATTTAAACATTTAGGAAAGCATAAAATTGATTTAAATAATTTTAGTTGGTTTTTTGCTTTATTTTTATTTCATTACCTCAATCACCAAACCAAACTGAGACAATCTGTTGAGGCACACCAGAAATTATCCTTCATAAAAATATAAAAACAAGATAATAAAATGAGTAAAATAAATGAGTAACTACCGACACTGAGGTTCGAGCGTGACACTCTGGATTTATGAATAATATGTTTTCTGACAGGTGTATAAATAGCGGATTATAATCCCCTTTACTGACTGCAGTGATTATTCAATGGAACTATCCAGTCGAAATTTTTGATGAATTATTTGCGTCGATGATTTGGGTTTTGAGGGATTTTTTATTTATGTTAAGCCAAGCCGCACTACTAACAAGGTATTCACTGAAATGGTTAAATTGGCGGTTGAAATTGAATACTGTTTTATTTTAACATTTAAATCTTGAGTTATAAGATAATTATTAACGGCCACCCAAAAATACGAAAGATTGATAGATAGATAGATAGATAGATAAATAGATGGATACAATAGATAGATAGATATGAACAGACTGAATAGATAGATTGATAAATTATGAGAGAACTTAGATAGATAGATAGATAGATAGATAATAGAAAGACATAGATAAATATACAGAGAGAAATTTTAAATAATGGAGGGAGAATGAGAAGAAAAGAGAGGGGATTAGAAAACTGAAATAGACAGACAAAACAGATAATCTCGATAATGATTCAATATGTTCCATGTAAAGGTTCCCTGCGAATATGAAGGGGACTTTATTCTGGTGAATTTGAGGTTAAAATATTCTTTTTCAGTGGCTGTCTCTAAGTTTCTACTAACGCAGAATACAATAAATAACAAAAACGCATTTGCATAAAGAAAAACCTGTCAAAGATAATGGCGATTAATAAAATCATGTATTGAAAAGATGAAAAGAAAAAAATGTTACTTGAAAAAAAAATTTTAGGATTTTTTTTATAATAATCAGTAAAATAGAGAGAAAGACAGAAAAAAGAAAAAACGAATAAAAAGATTTGCCAAAAAAAAAAATTAAATAAAAATCAGTGTCTCAATTAAAGACGAAAACGGTTTTGTAAAATTTATTGCATATTTACAATAACTAATTCCATAAAAAAAAAAAAAATATATTGTCATTCGGTGTTTTAAAAAAATTTTTTATCGATTAGTTTTTTCCAAATTTTTTAGCGAAAACCAAAAATGTTTATTGTCATTTTTTTAAATCGTATAAAAAATATATTTATATGATACAATAATCAGCAAAAACGACAGAAATGACAACAAATATTAAAATATTGATTAGGAAAATGAAAGGAAAGGAAAACAAAAACATTCCAGATAAAATGAAAAAAAAATGAATTCTTTCATTAGAAAAAAACATCGTCTCCATTTCATAAATTTTCTTAAAAACGCTGAGATAGAAAGACAAAAAAAAATTTATGTCCATTAGAATTTTATTTTTAAATATTTATTGTTAAATTTTCTTTTTATATTTTAAATATAAAAACTGTTTTATGGCAGAAAAATGAGAATAATATATATATATTATATATGATTGAATCATGAAATATGTCATAAATCTGGGGAAAAGTTCTTTTAACTAAATTCGACTTTAGAAAAAACCTGACAATGATGAGGATTAAACAGCCATAAAATCAAATGAAATATACGAAATTTCTTTTCCTTTAATATAAAATTTAAATATAGTTCTGAATTTAAGTTGTTAAAAGTACTTGGGTATACAAAATATGATGGAAAACAATATTAATATATATTAGTTAAAGGTTTTTAAATTGTCCTTCATAAAATGCTATCCAGTTTAAAATGTTTGTTTATATATGGTAACTTTTTTAATATAATATATATATGAATTAATATTTTTTAATAAAAAAAGTGAATGATAATGAATTCGATTGGAATTCGATATATTTATAACTTTTGTAATTTTCTCAATCAGCAAACAAATTTAAAAACGTGACTGGAAAGGAGTTATTTTCAATATACACACAATCTTAATAAAAAAATAAATTTTGGTATATGGAGTTATCAATAGTTACACTAATATTATCTAAACAAATTGTCAAATCTTTGTTGCAAATGTAATCATTTTTTAATAATTATCTAAAACCTTTGATTTTATTTATAATCGATCTGGATAAACTTTTCAGAATTTGAAAGAAATTTAAAAATTTAATCATAATTCATTTTATAGATATTTTCTTTTTCGATTGCAAAATCATGATGGAATATCTCGTCTAGTTCTTATTATTTTATGCTGAAAACATTGGATTATCAAAAATTTTGCACTCAAAATGAAAAAAAGGTTAAAGCAATAAATGGTTGATCTTTATATGATTCTTGAGGATAAACATATCTAGCCAAAAAATATCGTAATATAAAGAATTTCTAAAAGAAAGATTGAATTTTTTTTATTCATCCGATTGGATTTTCCTTTAAATATCATTTTTATGCATATGATATTTTAAAAATAAAGTTAAATTTCAGTACGACTATTTAATAAATATTGAAAGGTATTTCAAATTCATATAATCCAATGAAAAAATTGAAAACAAATTAAATAAGTAAAAATCTGGCGGAAGGAATTAAATAAAATTTTAAAACGATTATATATTATATATATATATATATATATATATATATATATATATATATATATATATATATATATAATAATTGTTTATATTTTATATACTGTGAAAATATGTGTATATAAATATATATATATATATATAGATATATTCATGTGTATAAAGTGTGTTGTATTTGTGGAATTAAAAAAATAGAAAATAATCATTTAATTATTTAACGGTAATATGGTAAATATACAGAACTAACATATTTAAAATTTTGATAAAATAGTTTGTAAAAATATGGATAGAACAACATAGAATTTATATATTAAAACTGTTGAAATTCTATATAAATATAGTATATAAAATTGGAATACCCAGATATATATTAGCATGGCCCCTCACAATATTAGAATGATGGTTAAATTCGCGTTCCAAATTTTTAATATTCCAATAACACAACACATTACTTAACACTGCCCTAAAAAAATAGTGGTTATAAAAATATAACATTAACTATAGAACAATAAAAAATATTAATAAAAAAAAAAAATAGGAAAAGAAAATATCATTTGGTACACCCCTCCGTTTAACCAAATGGTTAGTATTAAACTAGGACAGAAATTCTTAGCTCTAATTGATAAACACTTCCCCACCAATAGTAAGCTTAGTAATATATTTAATAAGAACACCCTAAAATTGAGTTACAGCTGCTCTGAAAATCTTGAACGTATAATAAAAAACACAATAATAAGATCTTGAACAAAACCCCATGCATGCCAAAAATAGTTTTAATAAAAACCCTACACTGAAAAATCAGACAATAAAAGGGAAAAATTATGTAATTGTAGAAACCTAGAAGACTGCCCATTAGAAAATAAATGTTGCATAAATCTGTGGTATACCAATGTACTATATCATCCACTGAGAGTCCTAGTACTAATATGATATACATTGGGTCCACGAAGAATAATTTTAAAAAGATAGATGGAGGCAGCATAAATGCTCTTTCAATAATATAAATAAAAAGAAATCAGACTTCCCTATCTAAATATTTTTGGCATCTGAAGGAAACAAATAGGACACCAAAAGTAAAATGGAAAATTATAAACAAGGCTAGAACATGTAAAACTTGGGATGACCCATGCCCTTTGTGCCTCCATGAAAAATTGCACATTATTAAGTTTCTAAATAATAATAATCTATTAAACAATAGACATGAGTTAACGGTTTTTTGTCGACATCATCAAATTCATGGTTTGAATAATTAATTAAAAAAAAAAAAACAATATAATAATAATTTAACCATAATCCATCATCAGAAATAAATAGTTTAAAATACCCTACAAAAAAAGATAACCCTTTATAAAAGTCAAAAAAAGTTTAAATGTTACGGCAGTTTTTTTTGTTTTTATTTCAAAAATATGCACAAATTTTTTTTCATGAAAAAAAAAAAAAAAAATAAAAAAAAATAAATAAATCTCCATAGACACGTAAACCAGACTAGGTTAAAACATCTTCCGTTTCAAATTTAGACACCCCCACCTTACCCTGACTTGACATCTATGAAAGTAACTCTATACTGATACTTATTATTAACACCCAACACACGCCTACCCAATTTAAACAATTCGCCCTAGCTGTACCATGGAAATTTTGATTTCAATTATTAAAACACGTAAATTTCAGAAATACGTTTATAAAAAAAAAATTTCGCTTGAAGATGGAACAGAGCTTATTTTAACTCAATTTAATTCAAATAATTATATTGAAGTTTTCGGCTCTTGTTTTGAAACATGAGACCTCTTATGTCGCGATTTGGAATCATATTTTTAAATAAATAATTATATTTATGCTCTACTTTTGTATCGAGCACTATTTTTAAAAATAATAACTAAAATACTAAGGAACTTTGGATTATTTACCTAACCAGTTCTTTCCTATTTTCTATATATTTTCACACACACACACACACACACATACATATATATATATATATATATATATATATATATATATATATATATATATATATTTTTTATATATATAAATATATATATATATATATATATATATATATATATATAAAAATATATTTTAATATATATATATAATTAAATGGGATAATATTTGCAAATATAATTCTATAGTTCGTATATAAATAAAAATAAAATTTAAATTTGAACTCAAATTTTCAGATGCGACAAACTGTTTCTTACTATTTCAGAATTATATATATATACTTAATATATATATATATATATATATATATATATATATATATATATATATATTTCTAAAAAGGTTAATTGATTTCTACACATTAATCCGACAAATTTTATCTCTTTAAGCATTATTTTATGGAAAATGAATTACGTATTTGAGTATAATTTGTTTATATATTAAAAGTATTATTTATTTTAAATTATCAAAATTTATATATATATATATATAATTATATATATATATATATATATATATTTAAAAAAAAATTATCCTAATGAGCCAGACAAATTTTTAATGTTTTTCACCTAAGCGGATCGTTTATAATATATAGCTATATAAAATAGACATAGAGAAATGGCATATTTATAGGCGATAATCAAAATCATAATTAAAACCAAATTCCCAAAAAAACAAGACAATAAAAAATCACATATATATATAAATTAATGATTTGTTCAAAAAAACTGAAATTGATAAATTTTATTTAAGAAAAACGAACAATAAAAAAATTGACAATAAAAAACTAATTTCTAATGTCTATATTATATATATTTATATATATATATAATTATATGAAAATAAATTTGGATTTTAAGAGTGTCTCTTTCGTTTGCCAATTTGGGAAAAATAATAAAATGGCATAATAAATAAATTCTTTAAAATATTTTAATTAATTTTTAAGTATTGACCTAAAAACGACTAATTAATTTAAACATCAAATTAAATTTTTTTTTTTTTTTTTAAAAGAAAATTAGTAATTTATCTTCTTCTCTCTTCTTTAAATCTTTTTTTTTTTCTCTATGGGTTTTTCAATCTACCCCTTCGATATCAATATATGTCTTCCGTTAATTTAACCGTTTAAATGTGTCAATATCTGCTAACTCCTCATGTCTTCTCTCCCCCTCACTTCCTCGCTTCGTTAATTTACATATGTTTAATACGGCCCGTCAAAAATGTATAAATTTGTTTTTCATTTTTTTTGTTTGGAAGTAAGTCTGAACAATTAGTCCTTTAAAAAGGCTGTGGTGAAATAATTTATTACATGGAACCTTAAAAATGGTCTGTTTTTTATTTAATATATATATATATATATATATATATATATATTGACCACTAATATTTTTTAAATATATAACAATGTGTGTGTGTGTGTGTGTGCATAATGTAAAATTTCAAAACGTGTGTATATATTAAAAAAAAAGCGATTACGTAAATCATATTTGTTTATTAAATAAAGAAGTTTTTAAAAAATGCGTTTTTGGAAAGGACCATTTTTAAAGAAAAAATAACTCGATGCCCTGTTTCTGAAAACTTTTGATGGTATTTAATTAAAAGAATAGTTTTTGAATTTCCGTTAATCGAGAGCTTGATCTTTAGAGTGATACATACTTATGGCCTTGTTGTGGATTTTTTATTAAAATAATTTCTACCTTGCTTGCGTCGCTTTCAATTTTTATTTATTTAAATTTCAAACAAGCTTAAATATAACCACCACCACCAAAACCATGATCAACCGCCTTTCAAAAATACACCCATTTTATCCCTATAACATATTTCTGAAAAAACGTCTATTATATCATTTTTATCTATATTTATTATCTATATATATATTTAAATAATAAAAAACAAATTCATTTCTTTATCCTTTACCTCTCTTTATATTAAATATATAAATAAAACCTCAATATAAATGATTATTGACTTTAATCTCTCACTTTTTCTTAAAAATCTGTTATTTCCCTTTTGATATTCAAATTTATTCAAAAAACATTACAAAATAAAAAATCTTTATTTCTGGCGTTTTAATTAGTATTTTTAATTCTATTTCTTGCAAAATTTCATCCCAATTCATTTTATTTGGTTCCCAAAAAATTATAAATGCCCCAAATGAGAAAGACGACAATGGAAAATGCTAGAAGGAAAAAATACTTGAATTTTAAATAAAAATCACTGGTGGGGGATTTTTTTCAATTTGCTTAACGTTCTGAGATAATTAGGGTATTTTTGAGATAAAAGTTTGAAATTTGGGCATTTGAATGAAAATAAAAAAATTTCGTGAAAGAAAAAAAACAACATGGATAAGATGATATTAATAGAGAAATAAAAACATCTCAGAATAAATATAATTCCATTAAAATCGAATTTTTACTTAAATTATTTTTTATTTTATCATTATTATATTTATTTATTCATTCTTAAATGGCCATTTTGTTGCTTGATGGATCTAAAAGTTTCTCTACATCGAAATAACAGGGTTTATCTCTAAAATACCATGCATAAAAAAATTATTGCCATATTTGATTGTATGTAATATATTCAAGTAGAATACAATTGGGTTTTACCATAAGACAGACTGTCGCCTATGGTTTGACTTCAATTAGTATTTTTATATTTATCATGATTTTCTATTGAAAGAAGAATTAAATTTTAATCCATATATATAGCATATGTTAAAAAATTATATATTATATATATATATATATATATATATATATAAAAGTGAACATTTAAATAATTAAATGTTAAGTAAATTGAATACTGGATTGCAATCGTTATGTGAAAGACGATTTTAAATTTTGAAAACAACCTGTCGCCTCTGAAAAAAACTTCAAATGTTAATTTTTATATTGACAATTCTCAAATCTCTGATATTGAAAATGAATTAAATAAATATGCACACCTTAAAACTAATTTTAAATATATATATATATATATATAATATATATATATAAGAATTTGATTAGTGGTACAAAATTTAGTTACTGCCATGAAAGACAAAATGTATATTTATTACCATTCATGATAATATGTAAAAGGTAGAACTTAAAAAACGAGCTAGCTAACCGGTTTCGAACCTCGCTCAACAGAGCTAAATCATTTTTAATAAATATAAATCAATCAAAAAAAAGTGAGGGACAATGAGTATTTGGGGAAATAAAAAAAAATTCTTAGATGGAAATTAGTGATGACCCTGTTTATAAAAATCCTTCTGTTTGCATTTTTAAGGTCTGAAGCAAAAAAAAATAAAAAAGAGTTAATTTTTTAAGTGGTAATGCAAACATATTTTGCTAAGAATGGTAAATGTCCTTTTTTTGAAATTCAAGCACAATTAATGGCTATTTATTAGTGGTCTTTCGATAAAGACACCGTATAATTAACAAAAAAAATGTCTGACGAAGAATACTTAAGATTTCGCATTAATATTGGAAATTCATTTTATTTTGACATCCAATCTTTGAGTCATTTTAAATATATTTAAAAAACCACAACTAATTTAAATTAATAAATCAAAGAACTATTATGATGAGGAGGAAAACGTTTCAAATGGATATGGAATTTTGGACCTTTTAACTTATTCCATGAGGCCCAATACACGAAATTTTCTGATATAAAAATACGAAAAACCAAGCATGTGATGCCGAAAGTACAAGAGCAACTTATGACCGAAAAGACCACAGAGAACCGTTTGATGCAGTTGAAATGTTTACTGAATAGAGTTAAGCAAATTCTAAAGATACCCGTTATTCTTCGCTGGTCTGAACTCCGATGATCAAAGGATATCAGATATTTTTTTAACAATAAATTTTTCAGAATTTTGAGGCATTTTTTTTACATCGTTTCTTTTAGAAATATTTGGGATTTGTCTACTAATATTTATGACCCAGTGGATAAAGGCGTTCGTTGAGTAATCCAAAAAGTGACTTGACCGAAACAGTTGTGAGTTCAATACCTGGCCACAGTAGAGGGAACAAAAACTGGAGAATTGAGTTACTAAGAAAACTGAGATATAAAAAAAAAAGGCATGGCACACGCGGACAATCTAAACCGTGAACTAAATGAAGAGTTCGGTTCGAAATTTCAACATACCGCCTGAAGAAGGCCGGAGCGTACAACGGCCTAAACGTCATGAATATGACGATAAAGATAAGGATAACAGACTGAACGATATAAATAGTGTAAGTAAATTTAATTGTTATTTAATAAAGAAAATATTAAGTCGTTAACCAAATAAAGCCTTTTTGATGTGATTGTCCCACAGTCGAAAAATAGTCCATTTTTAGAGAAGTTAATAAATTTAATTTCTACATAATAAATGTGAATGTCAGTGTATCAGTGTGTCACACTTTTTCAATTTTACTCCTAGAAGCGGTAGCCTAACATATCATATCATTTTGGAATCAGGCTGACTTCGTGAGCAAATTAAATACATTCTGATCCAGATCCAAATCCATAATCCTAAGTTTCCAATATTGCGATTTTTTTACGTCATTTTTTTTTGTGACGAATTTTTTGTACGATAAAAAATTTTATAACTTGAAAATAAATTCGGAAATTGGTTGCGAAATCCACACACATACAGTCCACGTAGATTTAAAACTGAATAAGAAACGTTTATATTTATATATATAAAGTATATATTTATTTAATTCATGTACATACAAAAATTTGGGGCACAAGGCCGAAGGAGACTTTGGGAAAATCTGGTCAACATTGTCTATCCTACACTTAGCTAATCCGCCTCTTAATAATCCCCACAAGAAGCCATCCGTCTCCATCTAATCCAACATGTACCACAATACCACATCTACACAGGAATCTTAATAAAAGACGCAGGAATCTTAATAAAAGACAACATGATTTTAAAAATTTCTTCAGATGTACAAATATTTTTTCCCTTTTTTTTTTTCTTTTATTTTAAAAATTTATAAAAATTTACACATGAATTGTGTGGGAGGGAATTCGGTAGTAAAAATCAAAGAAACAAAGCATTTAAACGGAACACACGCACATACACACACACACGTAAACACACGCACACACGCATGCACACACGTGTACTCACGCGCATACACACACAAGCGTACGCACACGGACACATGCATACATACACACATGTAAAAACACACCCACACGTATGTACACACACACACGCACACACTACAATTCAAAAGTTTGAAGCCACTCACAGAATAAGTATGGGATGAACTTAACAGAAGAGTAAAAACAAATGGAAAAGCGCTCTTAGAGTCATTGAAAAAAAGAATGGAATCAATTACCAAACTTATATTTTGAGAAACTTTTACAATGAATACCAAAAATTTGTGCTGCAGTAATCAAGGTTACAGGAGGATATTTTGACAAGAGCAAAATTTAATCATAAAATGCTTTTTTTCTTCTTTTTGTCATAATAATAATTCCAATAAAAAATCATGTCTCGCTATTTTTTAACCATGTATAATAATTTTGCTTTATTGGGATTTATTGTGAAAATACATAATTATGGCACGAGGCCGAAAAAGGGGGAGGGGTTGAGGCTGGTCATCACTAACTCTCCTATACCTAGCTAATCCGATTCACGACCCATTCACTCATTTCAATTTGCCCATTCACCACAAAAAAAACTCGCCAGTCACCACTCAATCCCCCATACAAATACTACATCCTCTCAAGGGGGACCCACAAAACGCGTCCCATTCCATAAAAATTTAATTATAATAAATTATTATATATAAAGATATATTGATGAATAATGAGAGGGGAGGGAGATGAACCCAATAACAAATTAAATATTCCCACAAAACAAACTAAACATAACTGATGCTAGTAGGGCCCGTCGAACCCCCAAAAAAGAAAGGCCTCTCTTTTTTGTTTTATTTAAAGTAAAAAAAAAATAATTTTGGGGCCAATTTAAAAAAGTTACCAGGTATAAATGAAAAAAGACCAGTTTTCTTTAATGAAACGAAATTTATTTCAACTAAATTTTAAAAACAATTCAGCGTCTCTGCTACTCTGTGTTCGTCAGTTTCGGATGGAATCTGCCGGACACATTTCCTGAAAGTGGTTCATCGACCTCAGCTTTAAAGAAATCATTTTTCGCCATCACTTCGTGTGGAAGTTCATCTTCCATTGGGTCGTCCAGAGTTTCCGTTTCTACTACAACCCCTTCACTAGTATCCACATTAATTTTCATCGTTGGTATCGAATCAACGGCGTGGACATTTGCAGTGAGGTCTGCACCATCAACCATTTGTGCGGGATCCACGTCAACCGTTGCTGTCAGATCCAAACTGCCCTTCACAGCTGTAAGTTCTGTATCACCAGCTGTTATAAGACCCACACTTTCTCCTCTCTCTTCATCTTCCCTTGTTCCACAAGCTTTCTCAAAATAGTCAATATTTGATGCAGTCGCGAAGTCGGTACATTGTGAAGTTGAGGCCATCTCTCCAACGTCTGTATTTTTAGTAAAGACATTTTTATCTGCTGTAGAAATATTGTCCTTTATCTCTTCTTTATCAGGAAGATTTTCTGTCTTTGTCTGCACAGAAATATTTGCTGAAGTAACTTTATTTTTACTTTCATTAGATAAAATCTCCTCGTTCAAAGGGGCGGTTTTTTTTAGAAACTTCATTAATGGACGCGAACGCCGACTGGACCTTTTCTTTCTCACACCATCCGTGGAAACCATTTTCTTTTGTTGATTTCTCGCCTTTTTTAACGGGAATACTTTCACAGATTTTCTCGAAGATGTTTTATATCTTCGTGTTGGTGTTGCCCTTTTCGAGGTGGAAAACTTGCTTGTAAACTTTTTTACTGACCTTTTTGCCTTTACTGCTGTATTAAAATGACGGCTGTAATAAAATGTTGGTTTTACTTTGGATGAAGAAACATGGCGCCTCGTAGGTTTTCTTACTGCATGTAAACGCCTTTTTTGACGTTTTGGGATCCGGTGGTACTTTTTGTAAAATTCAATTCGAATCGGACGGCTTGATTTTTTGATTCGCTTTTGTAAACTTCTCATTCTCCGGACAGAGGCAAGAGCGACTTTGGGAAAGGAACGGCCGCCATAGGAATGGGGACTTCGGTGAGATTTTTTCACTTGACTGTAGGATTTGAAATTCTTGTTTTTGTATTTTAAAACCATTTTGTTCTGTTTTATTGGAGCAGCAGTGGAATAGATATGGCAGACGCAAAATATAGCAAGGAAATGGTTTGTTGCTCGTTGATGAAATCTCTTTATGACGGAATAATAAAAACGTCATAGATTATTTTTTTTGTCTTTACGTCATTAAAGTAAACAGATTTGTCTTCAGGGAATTGAATGCGTTTGGATTCGTCCTTGTTTCAAAATTGGAGAAATCTTTTAGGCTTTCCTTGGCAGGAAATGCTTTCATTTTCTATCACTTATTGGGTTCATCCAAGACCAGAAGAAACGAAACTTCTTCTCCATGTCGAGCCGCTCACGTAGAGGATCCTTCGCGGCCCGCTTCACTAGATAACGACAGAAGACCCTTCTAGGCCGAGAAAGGTCACTGGAATGAGGAATGCTCCTCAAGGCCTGCCGACACGCGCGAAGGAAATCCGATTGATCCCGGGGTTTACGACAGCGCTCAACCCGTGAGATGGGGGCGGATAGTAAGGCGAGGGAAGGCGTTCCTCACAATCTCCTCTACAATCGAATCTCCCGTCAATGCGCGGCGCAGGAAACTCAACTTCGAGGCTAGGGTTAGAGTGAAACGGATGGTGTTTCTATCGCTGCTGGTCATGGTCCGAATGGTGATTTGGACGACGCTACAGGAGGAAGTCTTGTGAGGCAACCGTCTTTCTCATTAAGATCTCATTCAGTTTTTGAGCACTAGCTCAAAATGAAGATTAGAACTGATAGAAAGCGATTGGTTTCGACAGATTTTAGCCAAAGGTGGGTGACTGAGGCGAGCTTGATTCTCGTGAACGGGGCTAGCCTTGATTTTCTTTTTTAGGTCTCCCTGAGTCCCATCGGAGTAGTTTCTTGTGGAGCCCTCTCCTGGTTAGGCTAAACCCTTTTTGTGTACCTAGTTAATTTCAGTAAGTGTTGTTCCTGGCCTGCATCCGGCTGCTTCTTTGGTTATGATCCAAGTCGAGATTCCCAACCCCCCGAGTTTGTTGATTTAGATTCTTTTTCTTGTTGTTTCATTTGGTCCTCTTCTTTCAGGAGATGAAGGGACAACGCTCCCAAAAGATTTCGTTTTTTTTTTGTTTTTGTTTTTTTTCCAATTATCAGTGAATTACAATGAATTCTTAGGAAAGACAAACAAGTAGCTTTTCACTGGCTTCTCCATTATTATGAATTCCAAATTGTCTTTCTCTTTCACTGTCTGATGGAAGAAACTATGTCTGACAACAGGACTCTGCACCATGCCACACAAGCATGAGAACCCAGTCATGGCTGTCAAACGATTTCTGCGACCATATCAGCCCTTACACCTGGCAACCTAAACACCAGACTACAAACTCCTTGATTATTATGTGTAGGGCAGAGTTGAGAAATAGACCAACGTTGTAATACCAAAGATGTACTGAAGGCAAGGATTATGGCAGCATTCACCAACTTAAATATGGAGACCGCCCAGAAGAGTTACAGGAGATTCCGAAGTCGTCTGGAGGCCGTGGTTGAAGCCAATGGCGATTTTATTGAATAAATTTACTCTTTAGTATTTCAAGATATTTATGTATAATTTTGGTAAATATATCGGTTAAAATAAAATGTCAGTGTTATTTTTATTTTTGCGTCATTTATCGGAAAATTTATCCATCGCATGTAATATATATATATATATATATATATATATATATATATATATATATATATATGTATGTATGTTTTGGCAGCATATCTTCATTCAAATATATTTCATATATATATAGACATATGTCTATTTTTATAATAAACCTTGCTAGTTCTCTAAGCATCTTAACATCAAGAAACTGATTAGAGAACTATATATATATATATATGGGTAAAATAGCAGGACAGACTGGGTTCTATAGCCTATGATGTATCTGGTCTAGGAGAAGGACAACTGTATATTCAAAACCTGCGGAGGGTCGTTTGGGGACTTGTGGCATGTAGTGCACCAGGTCTCTGTATTTGGCCCTTCAAAAAGTGTGGATGGTCCTGCACGAAGTCTTCACCACTATAATCACATCTCATGTGCCGGTGTCGGGCTGTCGGTTTCCTGGAAACTGATCTGCTTGACCCTCATACGTCGAATCTCGACAGGATAGTTATATATATATACTATATATATATATATATATATATATATATATATATATATATATATATATATCTATAGGATATTGATTGATTTTAAGCAACTTGTCGATTTATTAAGACCAGATACTATATAAAATTTTTTTATATATTGTTATATATTTGTCTATAATTTAATTGGTTTATATTATAACCATGTTGAGCAGACCTTTAAGGACAGTTTCTTTGATCAGAACCGAAATGAACATATTTATCACACTCAAACGTTTTGCCTCCATCTGACTTAAGACATTCATGATAGGACAACTATCTACACTGTGGTTTCCGTCTATCATATTTTCACACACAAGGCTTGGTATGATTTATAAAGATTAACTTTCAAACGTTGTCCCCCACCCCTCCAGACCGATAACGTCAGATAGTCACCTAACTGACAAATCAATTGAAATGGATTCGTTGTGGGTTTCATGGTCAGTACCTCAAACCCTAATGGTCAGAAAGCGAACGTTCTAATCGTGATGAATACGCGCCCAAATACATACATGAGATATATACATAAATTTAAATATATATATATATATATATATATATTGTGTGTGTGTTGTGTGTCTGTGTGTGTCTGTGTGTGTCTGTGTCTGTGTATATTGTGTGTGTATGTATATATATATGTGTATTTTTTTATATATATATATATATATATATATATATATATATATATATATGTTTGTGTCTATGTGTTTCAATTTATATATATATATATATTTATATATATATATATATATATATATATATATATATATATATTTTTATATTTTAAAAAAACTAGGTAATATTATTTTTTTAAAACCTATTAAATTTTCATCAGACTTATATATATATATATATATATATATATATATATATATATATATATCGTCTTTAAAACCATAGGTTTGAATAGATGAACAAACCAATACCCAAGGAAAAAATAAAGAATAAAAAAGAAAGAACTAAAATTGAAATTGAAATGAAAACAATTTCCAGAATCCAAGCTCAGAGCCCAAAAAAAAAAATCCTTTCATTATATGTAATGGATTGCACCTATTTTTTTTTTTTAGGGGAAACCTAGAAGGACATTTATTGGCTCTTCCGTTCATAGTTATATATATATATATATATATATATATATATATATATATATATAAATATATATATATATTCCATATATAGTCTGCAAATATATAAATAAATTCCAATCACCAACAAATACTATTCTTAAAATTAGTAATCAATACAGAGTAGAGGAAATATTAATTTTATTCAAAATGATAACATAAATATAAATTCAAAAATCATTTATAAAATAGTCATTTCTTTAAATGTTTGAAATATATGTCTTATCAAGTGATAATGTTGAATGTTATAAAAAAATTTTTATAATATTATAATTTTAAATCAATCAAAATAGAATATATATATATATATATATATATATATATATAATATATATTATATATATATATATATATATAACGATAGGCTCGTTATATTTTTTAGTTCACATAAAATAGGAAATTGTGGAAAAATCATATTATATTCTATACTATATAACATTGATATATATTTCACACATTTCATTTGATTTTATTTGGGAATGGAAAATAACTAACAATATTCAATTTATGATTTATCCATTTTTTTTTTTTTCTAATAATGTTATCTTCATTTGTGACCACAGTTTAATAATTTATAATCATATATATTTAATTCTTAGGTTATCAGAGGACTCTTGTGTCAAATGAATGTTTAGGTGGTAGTACCAGTAACCAAACCATTGGGTATAAAATTGTATACATTTTTACAGGAGTTACAGTACTATTATGTTTCCGATTCTGTATCAACAGTCAATGAGGTCTGAAAAGAATGGTTAAATTTAAAACCTACAGGCTTCATTCATCAAAAAATCATTTTAATCTGATAAAGCAGTTGTATACAACTAAAGTTTAGATATTTCTGAACAGGCTTGATTATATACACAATATCCATAAAAAACCTTGAACTGGCAAGGTTATTTAAGAACATGATTTGAGTTTTTTTAGGTTAATGTTTTTGTTTTGATAGCAACTTGCAGTGTTTTGTGCAAAACTATCCTTTATCTCTGTATTAAATTTTTTTATTTGAATTGCAAAAATTTACTAATTTCGCATGCTAATTTTTTCTGATGGATTAATAGTATGTCATCACTGCTTTCATTCCAATTGCAGGTCATAGTTTCTGTTTTTAAAGGTTTATCCTTCCTATTTCTTGGAACACTTGATAGAGAATATTTATTTTTTTTATTTATTAACATTTCAAGATCATTCTTATATATATATATATATATATATATATATATATATATATAGCCAGGATAAGAATGATAATATTTCAGTTCAATTTAATTAAATTTGGGCTGAAGCCAGATTGACTCAACAAGTAGATCTAATTCAAAGCAACAAAATTTTTTTGCAGTGTTGTTTTCATTCTTGACTTCAGCTGGTTCTAAAAAATATTTTTTTAACCCCATGCCTCAAAATATTAAAATATTGACTAAAATACTTTTCATTCATATTATTCAGACTTCAGAAAAAAAAAAAAATAAGGAGTTTAAGTAAAAAAAAAAAAATAATGAATTAAAATTATATGGTTAGTCAGGTTGCATAGATCTGAGCACTATCAGGCTTGAAAACATACTTAATAGGCAATATATTTCTTTTTTTTATAAATAATCTGTTAAAAATCTCTAATAACTTATATTTTCTGTTTTTCAAAAGAACATAAATTTTTGTTTTCAAATGTTCATTTTAAATAATTTATTTTGTACAGTATAAGTTTTTTTATTTTGTTCAAGATCATTCTTATCCTGACTATATATATATATATATATATATATATTAGGGAAAACAAATATTCCTGCACATACAATTTTTTAATTTATTTTATTTCCAACTAATTCTTAAGATTATCAGTTCAATTTTAAATCAGTGAATTTGTCAAACAGAAAAACCTCTTGCCATGATAAGAAAAGAAAAATTGAATATCAATTACAGAATGTTGTTTGTATATTTAGGCTAAAAATAACTACTGATAATTTTATTTGGAACATTCAGGGAATATTCCACTTGAAAAAAATCTAGAATTAAAAAGTTTTAAAATCTGAATTTGCATTGAACGAATACTTTATGTCAATTAAAATGGATAAATGGGATTTATTTTATTAAATCAATTTTTTTCTTTTCTATCCATATTTGGTTTTTTTTTAAATATCTATATACAGCTAATTTTATAAAATGGTATATTTTTATTAATTAATTGGAATTACAGTTAATTACAAATTTAGTATATTGTAACGAATATTTTGATTTATTAACTATATATATATATATATATATATATATAATAGATAGATACTGCAATAATATCGATATAAGATGTATAGTCATTTATTGAATTACAAGAAAAAATGTAATATATTTCACAGAAATTCTCCCAATTCAAGGCCATGGTATTAAATTAATTTTTTAAAACCCCAAATTATCCACGAAAAAAATTTTTATGGGAATTTTAACGTATTATATACGGAAATATACAATCCCATCAGCCATATATCAATTCATTAAAAAATATATATGCGATTATATATAAAAAAATATTTCAGGATTTCTTGGAATATTTATTTTTTATTTTATTTATTTTTTGTTCAAAAAATCACCTGATCAAATTTATTTCATTGAAAATCCAAACATTAAAATATAATTTCTGCAATGTAATCTTTCCAACAAACCGGATATCCACTGGCTCTGTGAACAAACCTTCCTCTGATATTCTCGATCTGATCTCTCGATACCTTCCTCTCCTCAGGAAGACTCTCTAACCCACATGCACGGCCTTGGTGTCTATGTCAGGACCATCTCTCCCCTGGCCAGAGAATTGTCTCGAAATCCCAGACCATGTCGTACATGTGTCTCCGACTATCTCTCCTATGCCGTAAGCTATTTCTTCCTCTATCGCTCTCCATCCTCTCAAGACTGTGGGATATAAGACTATTGATAGCATATCTGACAGCATAGACAAGGCCCTCTCTCTCCACCCGTTTGCTCATATATTCGTGTTTGGTGACTTTAACGCCCATCACACCAAGTGGCTTAAGATTTGCTACTACTGACCGGGCTGGCATTCAAACATTTAATTTCTCAATTTCTCAATCCCTCACACAGATAGTTAACTTCCCCACCCATTTTGCCCTCGACCTGGCAGGTAAGGCCTCTCTTCTCGACCTGTGTTTTACCTCCATCCCCGAATCTTGTAGCGCCATGCAGCTCTGCCCTCTTGGTAACTCTGATCATGCTGTGGTATCTGTCAACATTTCCTTCAACTCCACCCCACCCAAAAAGAACCTCCCATCACAAGAACCTCGTTCTACTATCAACGAGCGGATTGGGACTCGTTCCGTGACTTCCTCCGCGATGTCCCCTGGGATGTTGTCTTTACACTCCCTGTCCAAGAATGTGCTTCTGAGGTCTCATCCTGGGTTAAAGCTGGAATCGACGCTTTCATCCCCTCAAGGAAATTTAAGGTCAAGTCGCGCTCCTCCCCTTGGTTCTCCGCTGCTTGCTCATCTGCCATCGCCCATAGGAACCACTTCTTTCACATATTCCGTAGCGACATGTCGGACTGCAATAGGCGTCTCTTTGCCTCTGCCCGTAACGAGTGTAAGCGTGTCCTCAACGAAGCTAAGTCAATATTTGCTGCTCGGATGAAGGAACGTATTGCATCTCGCAAATTTGGCTCCAAAGATTATTGGCGGGTCTGCAAGAGTGTCCTGAACAATCGAAAACCCTCCATACCTCCTTTATTCAACCAGTTCGAGGTCTTGACCTCCTCTACCGACAAGGCTGAATGCTTTGCTCGGAAATTCTCATTTAATTCAACGCTCGACTCTTCCGGTGTACCCATACCAGACTTCCCTCTTAGAACTGAGGGCCTTATTGAGCGGCTTACACATAACCCCGTCATTGGTACTGGGCATTATCTCCAATTTTAGACCCCAACAAGGCTAGTGGTGGAGATGGGATACCAGCCATTGTCTTGAAGAAATGCGCGCCTGAACTGGCGCCCGCCCTCTCTAAACTGTATAATTACTGCCTCAAGGAATCTTGTTTTCCTGACTGCTGGAAGTCCTCATCCATTGTTCCTGTGTTTAAGAACTCTGGAGACCCCTCTGACCCTTCTAATTACCGTCCTATTAGTCTCCTACCCCTCTTCGGCAAAGTCTTCGAAGCCCTAATCAATGCCGAAGTGGTTAACCACCTCACATCCCATAATCTGCTCTCAGACAAGCAATATGGTTTCCGCTTTGCCCGATCTACAGCTGATGTGCTTACGGCCATCACTGAAACCGTCTACCAAGCCCTTCAAAATAACGGTGAGGCTCGTGCCGTGGCCCTAGACATCTCCAAAGCGTTTGATAGGGTTTGGCATGCCGGCCTTCTTCGTAAGCTCCAGGGTTATGGTATTACTGGTCGATTGTTTGATCTAATACAATCATTCCTGTCAAACCGTGAATTGAAGGTCGTTCTCAACGGATTCTCCTCCAGTTCCTATCCCACGAACGCAGGTGTTCCCCAAGGCTCCATCCTTGGCCCCACTCTTTTCCTTATTTTCATCAATGACCTTCCTGACGCCATAGATTCCCAAGTTGGCATCTACGCGGACGACACTACAATTTACTCCTGCCTCAAAAACAAATCTAGTGTCGGCGACAAAACTAACCTGGCCGTGCGTCTTGAAATGGACCTCCAATCGGTTGTTAACTGGGGCAAGAATTGGCTGGTCAACTTTAACGCCTCAAAAACTAAATTACTCTCCATTAATCACCATATAGAGATCCTTCCCTGCCCCCCATTAAAATGTCTGATAGTCAACTTCCTGAGAGCAACTCCCTGCGTCTGCTCGGTCTCACGTTGACTGCTGACCTGAGATGGAACAAATACATTGAGTCAATTGCTTCTTCCACCGCGAGGAAAGTTGGCTCTCTGTGCCGCGCCAGGAAATTTTTCTCCCCTGAATCGATACTTCAAATATACAAAACAACCATTCGCCCTTGCATGGAGTATTGCTGCCATATATGGTCTGGGGAACCTTCTGTTTACCTCAGAGTTCTTGACAAGATCCAGAGACGGATATGTAATATAATTGGCCCTGATCTCGCGTCTCGTCTGCAGTCACACTCTCACAGACGCGGTGTCGCCTCTCTTTGTCTTTTCTACAAATACTTCCATGGTAATTGCTCTGATGAGCTGCTTTCACTGGTTCCCAGACTCCATGAATTCAAGCGCCCTACGAGGCTGGCATACAGCTCTCACCCTTACACTGTAGAAACTTTTAAATGTAGCCGTCTTTCTACTCCAATAGCTTCATACCTCGCACCTCTCGCCAGTGGAACACCCTTCCCAATTACTGTTTCCCTGAGAGCTATAATCTCCAACTATTCAAATGTAATGTCAATCGACATCTCCAGTTACCTTGATCTACCCACTATCCTTCTCCTCATCCTTTCTTCTATCACTCCTATCTGCTCTCGCTCCAAATCTTCTGCAACCCCCTGCATCCTAGTGGCTTCACGCCTTGCAGGGGCGTAATTTTAAAAAAAAAAAAAAAAAATAAATATTCATTGACCAAACATTACTGGTTTATATAAAAATGAAATTTATAAAAATCTTAAAACAATTTTTATTAAAAATAGGTTTCTCATGTCCAGTAATTTTTATTTTTTCTTTCTAGTATGAAAATGAGATCTTTCTTTAAAATTTTGTTTGATTATGATTGGAAGTTGGCATCTTGATTATATTTTTTTTTTTCTCTTTGAGTTACATAAATGTGTTATCCTAGGAACATTTGTTAGTAAAAGTTGAAAACGTCAACAAGTATTGTTGTTGTTTCTGTTATTTGGTAAAGTTCCTTGTTTATAATTCTGTCATGCCAGTCGAGGAGATTTGATTAAGGATAATCCTCTCTAAGACCTACAGAGTTTATTCACTTAAAGTCACTTTTAATCATTGATCTGTGAAAGCAGTTGTATACAACTGACAGTTTAGATATTATTCTGATTATTTGCTTAAAAAAAAATTTATTTCATGACATCCATATAAAAAGTATCGATCTTATGAGGCTATTTAAGAACATTACCAGTTTTATTTGCTAGTAATCTTAAATTCTTTATATTGAATACGATAGAAGAAATGCTGAAATGTATAATTAATTTATTTTAAACCTCAACTTAAAGGAAAACGCACAAACTTGATTAAATATTGATTTAAAAAAACATATGAGAAATGCAGGTCCAGTTAAAAAATAAAAAAGGACTAAAAATGACTCTTTTATAATTTCAGTAATATTTATTCTTTACCATTGTCCATCAGGCGTAGCCCTATTCATTAAAATTATTGGTTCAACCGTTGCAATCTGTTAAATTTTTTAAATAAATTCTTCACCGTCCTCATTCCTGGGTCCCCAAATTCGTTAATAAATTTCTAAATGATTAAATTTTCACCTCCAACAAATAAAAAAAATGAGACACCAAACGGCGATTGGGATGTATGACAAAAAGCAAGTTTTATTTTGAAACTTTTTAAATCTAGGTCGAACCTGAACGTTGGCAGAGAATTTAGTCATTTTCAATGCCATTATCATAAAAAATCCGATCAGCAAAGAAGAAATTTAATTTTTGGATACGCGATAAAGCCGACGACGAATGCGACAAGGACAATAACTGCATGCATTAAATATGATATCTTTCAAAAAATACGAAAAATTTTTTTTTTTTTTTTATAACATTAATTTATGCTAATTTGCAAACACTCAATGTATTGAGTCTTTAGGTATTGAAGCTGATCTTCTAACGATTCCACCGCAGTACCACTGCTGAAAAATTCAACAACGCTATAATGAAATGATGATTTTTTTCTTGGACTCCAATTTGGTAGCCATCTACCAGACTTTGCTAAAAAATATCTATTTAAGTTATATGGTTAGCTAGTCAGTCTTGCAGATTATTAATAATGAATTTAGTCATTAGTGTTAGTCCCTCTATTGAGCCGTCCAGGGTAAGACGATAAATTACAAAAATTCAAATAAGACAATAAACTTGTTTCATAATACGTTTGATATATAACGATAAAAGTTTTTATAATCTTTAAGGCCTCTGATCAGGAGGTTTAAAGAAAAAATGGAACCACCTTTTAATTGCTGGTGTTACCAGGTCCATAATTGACACATACATTCCATTCACCTGTAAGGGTATTTTCTATGGGCAAATAGTTAACCACGAAACTGGGGTAAAAATACTATAACAATTGTGTCAAATAAATATTTTAACAAATGGGAATAACTTTAAAAAAAATTAAACAAGCAATAATTTATTTGAAAAAAAAAAATTTCCCAGCAATACATTTTGAAAAATAATTATTGTTTTAAAATACAGTTTTAAAAAAAAATTTTACCAAAAATAGATTTTTGACAAAACAAAATATTACCATTTTTGAAAAATTTTTGTTTTCGGCATTAAAGAAACCCATTCAGGTTGATATGCTCTAAGTCAAAAAAGAAATAAACCAAACCCAATATTGAGGCCTTTTGCCCAAATATTGATAATCTTTATAAATTTATATTCGTTCTGTTCACGTGATGATTGACAAAAAAAAAAGTCATCAAAGATTGTCTCAAATATAAAGAAAAATTTACCAATTATTCAATTAAACCGGACATTTTTAGATAAAATATTTGACTGTTCAACGAAAAGTCTTGGTTGCAGGGTAATTGATTTCAATATAATTTTTTTTTTAAGATGGCAATTGTTTAGCGTTGGTAATTTTTGAAGTGATTATTTCATTTCCAGCCAGGGATTTCTTCGGAATTTAAAATCAATTTTAGATATTATATTATGAAATAAATAAATGTTTAATATTTATTTCATAAAAAACATTTTGCAGAGTTGCGCGTTTAATACGCAAAATAATCAGGTAATTCAATCGATTAAACAAGACATTGGTTTGTATTTACGGCAACTGTTTGTGAATACAAAATCTGTCAAATCTGTCTGTTAAGGATAAGAAAATTAACACGTGCTCGACTTGAAATAAATGAAAGCGATTTTTTGTCTTGATTTTGAAAAAGTTACGTATTCAACCAGTCATCAGTTTTAAATTAGTGAAAACCCAGGAAAAAAGTTACAAGATAGGCGATAAGTCTTTTATTCAAAAAAAGCAAAATTCATATTAAAAAAATCAACCTTATATATAAAACGATTTTATTGAATATAGTTTTGTATAATAAAAATGAACTTTTTTTTTTAAACAGAAATAAACTGAATGACAGATAACGAGATTCAAACAGCTCTTTCTTGCCCGGCAATTATATTCAGGATGTTTTTAATTGTTATGACATGAAAAAAAATATCATTATTTTTATTTTTCCACAGATTAAACCTAAATCTACGAATTTATGCTAAATTAAAATACAAATAACCTCAATAAAACAAGATAGAATTTAACAGATAATATTTAAATCATTAAATTATATAAAGAATGAATGTGCTAAAATTGACGGTAATGTGGAGTTACTGCATCGATTTCATGTGAATCTTGCAAAACGCATCAAACTTTCATATTGAAGATGTTAGTTGTTAATATACCAATTGAATAAAATGTTTTTGGACTATAGGGACATCATATATATATATATATATACTTTTTCCTCGCCGATAGTAACGGATATTTTCAAAACAATTCAAAATGAAAAAACATACATTTTTTCATATTTTCTCAAAAAGCTACTATCTCTTCAGTTAATATATTTGCGTAAACAAAGAAAAAAGAAAAGGATGGATTTTATTTTATTATCCGATACATTTTTTCATTTCTTTAAACGTTATTTTAGTGGATAACCGTATTTGAGAAATATAATACCTCGTTTAAAATACGGGTATCTACTAAAAATAACATTGAGTTTCTTGTCATTTTAAAACCTTATTTTTTTTTATATATATATATATATATATATATATATATATATATATATATATATATATATATATATATATAAAATAATAAAAAAACAGATTTAAAATCGACAGTTCGTAGCATTTATTTTTTTTAAAGTGCTCAATACAACGTAGAGGAAATATTATTATAATATTTTTATTATAATAAATTACAATAAAATATTTTACATCGCTACACAAAAACTTTCATGTTTCGGTACTGAGATGGTACTTCTCCAAGAGATGGTAAGTTAAAGGGGGGACATAAGGTCAGGATTAGAAATATACTTATCGGTATGTCTGTCTTCACAACAATGGTGTGAGAAAGAAGATCATTCAGGCTTTCAGTAATGATACCAACATTCATAATATGTTAATGTAAAAAATTTTCAATTAAAAGTTTTATTCAAGAACCATCAAGAGAAGGGTGGATAAGTTTCAAAAAGAGGAAACAGTAGAGAGGAAAAGTAGATCAGGAGGTCACAACGGGATAAGGGATGATCAATTCAACTGAGAACTAAATTATTTTCAATTGTTTTTTTCCAACTCAATTATTTTTCAGATAAACACAAAAAACTTTACCTAGATAAAACAAGACACCTGAAGATGACATTTTGCTAATGTCGAAAGTACTCGGAATAAATAAATATGCATCAATATGGTAATTCTTTCTTCCTTTAATAAGGATACTAAGAAGCTTGTTTGTGAATATGAGAGGATCATATTAAAAATAAGCAGATAAAATTTGTCTAAATTATATAATGAGTCATGTCCTTACATATATATATATATATATATATATATATATATATATATATATATTTAATGCAGGGTTAGTATAAATGTAATAAAATTCCAATAAGCAAAATCACTAATTTTTAAAAAGTGCTCAATGCAAAGTAGAGCGAATAATATTTATTTAAAAATTATAAGAAAATATGTTATAACATCATTACAAAAATAGCCATTTTATTTCAACACTTCTGGTGTCTTGTCAAGTGATGGTATTGATTGTAAGCAACACCATCACTTGACAAGAGGAAAAAAAATATAAAAAAAAAAATTTTTTAATGATGTTATAAAACATTTATGTTATAATTTTTAAATTATATATATATATATATATATATATATATATAAACATCAAATAAACTGAAAACTACAGACATCAAGTTTATCGACGAGGATCACTTCGCACTATAAATTAACAGTATTTTAATGCATATATTATGTCTCTAGCGATGGATGTATATAATAATTCATTAATACTTCTGATTGATTCTATGTCTGATTATTTCTTTGTATGTAAATTATATGCTGTCTAATGTTTTATGTTTATATATATATATATATATATATATATATATATATATATATATATATATATATATATATGTATGTATGTATATGTATATATAAATATATACGTTTTTCTTATGTAATGAGGTTTTTTTCCTGGTATATAAATATATCACACTGGGTGTAATGATGGGTAAATTCTACTTCGCCAACGTCACTTTCTGTCCTTCAATAATAATTATTAATTACAACATTTCAGAAAATGTGTGACGGTGCATCGGCCGAAATGGCATTGATGTAAACAACAAAAATAACAAAAGAAACATTCAAGAACGCGTCATGTTTAATCCACTTAACAACAAAAGATAATGAAGAATTTGGTAATGTTTCTCTGTTTGATGGTTGAAATATTCTTGTTTATCTTCTCGTGTTTTCTCGTCTAGATGTCTTCGTGACGCCGGCAACTTAGAGAGACATTTTGGTAAAGTTTATTTTCCTTTTCATGGAATTAAATCTAAGACTTGTTCTGTTTCTCATTTTTCTAACAGCTGTCTCAAAACACTCCAGTTCCTCTGTGAGAATTGAGAAGAATTTCAATTGTTTAAAGAGTCAAGTGTCGCCAACAGGAAGTACAGATAATTAGAATTTCATAGTCAAGACCCTCGTTCATAGGCTAATTAGTAAAAATGGATTGTACGTTAATGGGGTTTGTTGCAATTAAATAAACGCATTCATGATGTTCATCTATGAAGCTTCATTAGTTTGGCTTAACCTGATTGAGAGAGAGAGACACAGAACGAATGTATCCAATGATAAGTGGACTCCCTAGGAAACAGACGTCAAACTAACGTTAACCCTTGTGCTACGGGGGACTTTGGTATTAATAGACTAATTTTAGGTTAGAACGGCACAAAATCAAACGGCAGAAATAGGAGTAGGTAGATTGTATAGCGTTTATCTTCCGATAGCGGAAGATTCTGTCTTTCTTGAAAATAAACATTTAAAATCCAGGTTTTATTTTAACAGTGTCAATCAGGTTCACCAACCTGCACGCCCAAAAGACCAATGAAAGTAATGTGCCTTCCGAAAGATTTTGAGCCAGCGTAGAATGTTTTGTAAAGGGAACGACATGGTTTAAACCGACACAACGATCCGTTTAGGTGAAACCTAGGTAGGTTTTCCTGGCTTTTTAGGTTTATTATATATATATATATATATATATATATATATATATATATATATATATATATATATATATATATATACTCGACTCTCCCGTCGAGATTCGACGTATGAGGGTCAAGCAGATCAGTTTCAGGAAACCGACAGCCCGACACCGGCACATGAGATTTGATTATAGTGGTGAAGGCTTCGTGCAGGACCATCCACACTTTTTTTGAAGGGACGAATACAGAGACCTGGTGCACCGAATGCCTCAAGGTTCCCAAATGACCCTCCGCAGGTTTTGAATTCAGAGTTGTCCTTCTCCTAGACCAGTTGCCATCCAAGGCTATAGAACCCAATCTGTCCTGCTATTTTACCCATAGCTGGAGGGAGAGGAAGAGGATTTTTCCCAAGGGTATTAGCACGTAAGTGAATGTAATGGATTCGACTGAATTGAATATATATATATATATATATATATATATATATATATATATATATATATGCCTCTTTTATAAATCATTTCATTTAATATAGGCGAAAATGCTACTAGAGTGCAAGGGGTTACTGGAAGTGAAGGAGAATGATAAGACCTTAGTGAGGAGTAAGGGCAATAAAAGAACAGTATTCAGGAAGACAGAAGATAGTGATTAACGCTGAGTTTAAAATTTTAGAGATTATAAGTAGCAGAGAAGCAAGAAATCGAAAGATTTGCTTTCATTTGATTTGTTTAACGGCATGTCAACTCCTTCATGGGTTATTTAATGCCAAAATTTAATTTGCTTGAGAGCTTTGAAGTAATAAAAATATGATATATATTATTCTGCTTTCGCTGTTGAATACATGGTAGGTGATACTCAGCTTTTGAGCATGTTTGTGTGGGCTGAAATACTAGAGGCGGTGATATTTGTGTTTTATGTTGCAGTCTTACCGAATTTATATTTTGGAATACAGTTCGATTTCTTTTAGAAATTGTTGGATATTATAATGGATTAAGGTCATGAAAAAATTCTTTCATGTCTCTGGAGGTTTTTTTTAGTGCATATCAACACCTCTATGGGTTATTTAATGCCGAATTCTAAATATTTTGAACATAATTTTATGCCTTCATCTACAGATAAAATGTATTGTTGGTAGTTCTATTGTAAAATTGTGTTACTGGTCATTTCACTATAAATATGTATTCTTGGTCATTTTACAATATAAAAATTTATTGCTGGCAATTTTACTATTAAAATGTATTTTTATATTTTCATAGTTTTTTTTGCTTGGTGGGGGTTCACTATTTGCCCATAGTTAGAACCCTAACAGGTGCTACCACCCCGGGTCAAAGTGGACCTGGAAACAACAGCATTTAAGAAGTGGTTCTACGGTCCTCAAAACCTCCAATCTCCCAAACAGAGGCCGTGCTGCCAGATGTAGTTTATCGTCATATCCAGGACGATAGAAGGTGAAGACTAGGCAGCGCCTGCCGATATATGTTAGTAGTAATCCATTGTCGGCCTGATCTGGCTCTTGTAAACGTAGAGGATAGCAGAGACGAGAGTTGATGGTGAGAGAAACTGGCATGCGACTCCACGGACAACAACAATACCCAAAATATCCTAGAGTTACACTAAGAAGCTTGTAAAATCTTCAATAATCAACGGTGGTCCGTAAAAGTCTAAATTAATAATAAGTGTCATTATTTGCCCATAGCTGGGATTCTAACAGGTGATATTACCCTTGGTCAGGGCGAACCTGAAAACAACAACAATTAAGGGATGGTTTCATGCTGCTCCTTGCTGTCGGATGTAGTTTATCGTCATACCCAGGACTTAAGAAATCGAAGGGAGTTCCACAAGCGAGAAGTGCGAGGAAAGAAATTATCAGAATAGAGCATACGGTTGCATCTAACTAGTTACCTCTTTACACAGTGGACAGAATTCACTAGCAACGGCTTGCAAGTCTACTTTTTACTTTATTATCTTTTTTTTATTTGGATTGAAGAGACGCCTACAAGAAACATATGCAACGACTCTTTCATACCATTGATGAGTCATCGAGAACAGTCATGCCAGTGGGAATTTTTCAAAAAGCTTTTTTGTTGAAATAAACGCTCCACCATGAAATATTTTGCATAAGTTTAATAAACGTAGAACAAAATAATCGTATCGTGAATAAAAATCATTCGCAAAATAATCAGTGTACCTGGTTGGGGAGGAGTGGGTTAGTAGGTTACTGATCTCCCGGTTCATACTCTTCCCGGTCTTTCGAACATCAGTGCTACCTTCTTTTGAGCTTAGTCCTGTTTTTTTCGTCGCTTTTATTCTTTTTTTTTTTAATCAAAAATCAGTTTTTACGAGCTTTAAAAAAAATATATTTATACACAACTAATTTTTCCTGACGCTGGTTCAAGAATTCTCTTCTGAAAAAAAAAAAAACTCTTTTAAAAAGTTCGTGGAGATGCCGGGGATCGAACCCGGGGCCTTTCGCATGCAAAAAAAACGCTCTACAAAAATGGCTACATCCCTTCAACGCCACTTTCTAGTAGCTGACATATTTTCATATTTTATTGTGAGTAAATACATTGTCGTCTGCAGTCATTGATTTGCTGTTGGTTCACTGCCAAAGAATGAGATTGATAAGAACTTGATCGCATAGTCGACTAAATTTGTCGAATACGGGATTAAATCATGGTAACCAACTTTGATTAATTTTGTTTAATATTGAGCAATTTATGCCCGAGCATACAGGCTCGGATTAGGAACTTAAAAATTTGGCCTAAAAATTACATCTTGCCTTTCATATTAAAAAATTTTTTGTCCGTTACTCACAATTGTTATGGGGCCATAGATGCCAGGGTGGGGGATGCTTTGCTCCCCCAGAAGGTTTTTTTTTTTTACCAATTGTAGTATTTTTTAAAGGATTTTATTTTAACAAAATCCAATAAAGAAAGAAATACAAGAAAAAAAAAACTATCAAAGCATAGAAAGAATATAACTTTCATAAAAGTTCGATGAAAGAATTCTTCTTTAAAAGGTGTACGATGATGATAATTTACTTTTATCGCGTGGGTACATTTTCATTTTAATTTGGAATTGTTGGGAGTTCAATAGAATAAAATATAAAAATAAAAATATACAAAGAAATAGATAAGAATTTAAATTCAAACAAAGAATTTCCTTTCCCTCAAAATCCTTCTTGTTTTCTGTCTTTCATTCTATTTTTCTCTTGATATATTTCCCTCTCAACTAAAAAGAAAAAGAATTAACCCCGGCCGAAAAACACCGGATACTGACGGTCCAGCGGCTAAATAATTTGTGGCAAAAACCTACGACAAACGAAATAGGGTTCACGCTATATAATTTATTCAACACTCCCCAATTCCGAAATATCCATCTCTGCTACGGCTCTTTAATAAAATAAGGAATTAACTTACCGAGATTTACCGAGAGAAAGTGACGGACTTTTTCTCGTCGGTGTAGATGTTGCAGATGTAATATCTGTTCCGTGCCGGAGGCATTCACTCCTCCCTTGCGTTCTCCCCACTGTTGCGTGACATCTGTTACACAGCGGTGGTATGACCAGCTATGACTAACTTAGACAAGCTCTGACCAGCTTTGACAAGTTCTGACCAGCTCCAACCAGCTGTCCGAATGGAAACGCTCGGGTCCCCACGTTAAAAAACGACCTTGTGTCACAACCTGACTCAGTGTTTTCAAGGACAAAATGTACAGTATCGTCTTTCTTTATGGTTTATTGTTTACAGATTATTGTAACAGACTCCACAAAATAAGGGACTAATTCGTGCAGAATATTTGGTGCAAAAGTCATTAAGCCCCCACTTATTATACTACATCTCAATTGTTATAAGATAATATTCATATAAAATACAAATTTTTATTGTAACCTAATTATGTACAATAATGGATCATATGTAATATAGGTGAACAATTTAACTAGAAATACTGAAAATAAATACAATGTATCTAAATACAAACTAGAGACCTGTCATAATAAATCATTCCATCTGAAGAAAATTAACAATTTTTGTTAACATCAACTTGAATTAAAAGAGAAATCATTATAGTAAAAAAATGTATAGAAAGTGCTTTAAATTTTCAATCATCGATAATGAGTTTGCGTCAAAAATTTGGAATATTTCATCTTTCTTGATAAATTCTTCTATTATCACAATGGGACATAATTAATAAGAAAAGGAAAAATATTTAACTCTGTTTTACCACATTTCGCAACAGGACTGGTGCAAGGGTCTCGTGAGCCCGCTCCCCACGATTCTATTATATAACCCCCGCCCCACTCTACTCTACTACATCTTAATTTTCATAAGATAATATTCATATAAAATACAAATTTTTATTGTAACCTAATTATGTACAATAATGGATCATATGCAATATAGGTGAATAATTCAACTAGAAAAATTGAAAATAAATACAATGTATTTAAATCCAAATTAGAGACCTGTCATAATAGATCATTCCATCTTAAATAAATCAACAATGTTTTGCAGCAATTTTTAACATCAACTTGAGATTTTTCTTGTTAAAAAGTTGAATAATTTTAACACATTCAACATTAGGGATTAAAAAAAACAAGAGAATTTTATATAAGGTTTTCACGAGACTTAGCATGAGCAAAACAAATTCACGGATTTGGACAAAACCCAGAAACGTCAAAATCAGAAATTTTTGATGTTTCAAAATCAAAAAATTTTAATTTTAATGTATATAAATAGGTAGAAAATAAAAATGTTGATAAGATAAAAAGGGTCACAAAGCATTTGTCCTCAATGCTCCCTATATAAAGGTTCGTGGGTAAAAAAAAATGGTTGATAAGGATCGAAGTAAGAGCCTGCTTTAATGTTCAAAAGCAACAAGGAGATTAACATAGTGTTTTGAAAAATACGTTCTCTTTGAACAAATCTGAATTTACAGGAATGGTTATTTTATTTTAAAAACAGCAGAACAAAATAAAATTCAGATCGACACTCGCTACACCCCAAGCAAGGCAATAAAGCCACTAATGCACAACGTGTTACTGAGTGTAAAAGAATAAGAAAAAATTATTAAGGAGTGAGAACAATAAAAGGAGAGGAATCAAGAAGACAGCTGATAACGATTGACATTACATTTAAATTGTTGAAGATCAAAATTGGCTGGAAAGCAAAAAGCGGGAAGATAATAGCATGGGCGAGAAGTGCCTGAGAAGAAACTGTTAGCATAGAACTTACGGTTACATCTAGCCATTTCAACTGTAAAATCATGAGACCTTGTCACAAATCTAGTACTGCGCTTAAATTCATAAAGTCTAGGAAATTTTCAGTCATTATGAAAGTTAAATCTGAGTATTTACCTATTCTGCCAATTCAATTTGAAAATGAATTTAAAAAAATTAAATGTAAAATTTAAAAAGGAAGTGCCCGTAACATAACAGTTATCAGGGGGAGCGGAATTGGTTTGCAGAGCTCGTTGAGTTCAATGAAAAAAAACTCTTGGTAAAGATGTGAATCCATCTTTTCTCTCCCCAGCTAAGGGTTAAATAGCAGCCTAGCCTTAGTTGTCAAGCAGACTAAGAGAAAGTATAACTCAGAATTAAAAACCGGTTGGATGTGAGTCTGATAACTCCACTCTGTAAAAATCTACCTGATACAGAAATCACAGCAGCACTTGGCGTGGTGAGCCTGTGGCCCTAGCCTGGTGATACTGTGGCCCTATACTCTAAGGAGGTGGAAGTAAAAATGGTGGTTATACTGTACATACTGTTGTATTAGTCGAGTTTAAAAAGGTATATATTTAGGATAAAAAATTGAGGATGACAACCTTTTGTTTATTTGTTTTTCAACTTTTAATTAAATATCACGTTAGTCGGTGTTCTTTAGCCTTAGTTGGCTAACAGTCTAGGAGAAGGACAACTCTGAATTCAAAAGCGTTTGGGTTGTAAAAGCGTTCTCCCTACAGAAACCAAAGTAGCCATAGCTGACATGTTGAGGCTGTGGCCATATACACCACTGGGGTGTCTGATGAAGGAAGAGGTGGAGAAGGAAGAGAAGAAGGAAGAGGAGAAGAAGGAGAGGCGGAGGAGGAGAATAAGAATGAGAAGTAGAATAAGAATGAGGAGAAGGAGACGAGGAGGAGGAGAAAAGGAGGACGCGAAGGAAGAGGAGGAGGAATAGTAGGAGGAGAACGAGAGGAAGAAGGAGGAGGTGAAGGAGGAGGAGGTGAAGGAGGAGGAGGTGAAGGAGGAAGAGGAGGACTAAAATGGAGATTATACTTTACAAACTCTTGCATGTGTCGAATTTTCAAAATCAAATATTTAGGCAAAAAAGTGAGGATTTTTAAAATTTCTATTGATTTCCATCTATGGATTAAATAACATAGCAGACTAAGACCCTGTGGCGTTGATGATCAGTCTAGAAACCGGATAACTCTGAGAACTCCGGAAGGCAACAAGAAATCATTAGTATGTCTTATTTAAAATTAATCATTTTAATCTAGTTAAATACTAAAGAAGCTGTGGATAACCATGAACACCCCGCTTCTGAAGGGACATGGCACTCAAGTAGCAGGGAAATCGTTAATAGTTTCGCCTAGCAGTTCATTGGTTTGAGTTCATTCCTTTTTCAGGTCTCCTACAGTAACGCATTTTGTCATATTCATAATGCATTTGTCATATTCATAAGTATCTTCTTTGGCCATCTACCATAGCCGTGAGATTCGTTTATAGTTACAAACCTCCTCCATATGATAACTAAGTATTGAAAACAATTTGACATTGAATATAAAAGACTCTAAAAATACGCTGCTAATAGGTCTATCTCTTGATCAGATAGTGAAACATTGGTTTAGCCATAACGAATATTAACTTTTATCACAGAGACAAACAATACAGTGATCAGCAAATATCAGCCAATCCTGATGATGGCTACTTGACCGAAACGTTGTCTCGATACTAAGATCTATAACAGCCAAGATGGGAACAATAGTTCAAAATAATTACTTAGTCACGCAGACTTTCTTTTTATGTTCAATCCTTACTAAACGCCGGATTATTTTGACCTTATGCCAAACTTAATATGATCCATGATCATTTCCATTTCACTTGCTCACACCTCTGCCACTCTTTGACTTTTCTTATTTGCTAGTCGATCTCTTACTGGGAACTCCAATATTTTGGCCATATGTCAGACAAAACTAACTTCAGTAAATAGATTACCTACCATTTAGTGATAATTAGAATGACTATTTATTGAGTGCGTTCTTGTGTGCTCCGCTATTTGGACTCTGTGCCAGATAAATCTATGCACACTATTTACATTATTCGGACTATTGTCCTCATCTTTGACGCCATATTTATTACAACGTTTCGGCCGTTGTACGATCCGGCCTTCTTTAGGTGGTTGGAATGTCGAACTGAACCATTTATTTCGCTCAATGAGGTAGACTGTTCTAGTTCCACGTGCCATGTCTAATGGATGTCAGTTATCAGTTATCTCCTGTTAATTCACCTCTCCAAGGACACATGGCACGGTGGATAAAGGCGTTAGTTAGATCCAGTGACAGGACCCAAAATGTGTTAGTTCAATACCCGGTTAAGGTGGTGGAGAACTTGGAGAGGGAATTAAGCAGGAGATAACTGATAACTGACATCCATTAGACATGGCATGTGGAACTAGAACAGTCTACCCCAGTGAGCGAAATAAAGTGTTCAGTTCGACATTCCAACCACCTGAAGAAGGCTGGAGCGTACAGCGGCCAAAACGTTGTAATAAATATGGCGACAAAGTTGAGGACAATAGTCCGAATAATGTAAATAGTGTACATTATACCTCATCTCAGAAATATAGACAGATAAATCTATGCTAAGTAAATATGCACATATATAGGCACAGATATGCACAAATGTGATACAATTTGACACTCCTTATGTTCTGTACTTGAACATATATGCACACTTGCAAACCTTGCACGATTCGCGTCAGGGTTTTTTTGGTTTTTTTTTCTAAATCAAATTGACTTGTAAACCTACTTAGCATTGAAGTTTATTTTCACCCACTTCATCAAAGGTGAAAACAATAACGATAATTTGTGAGTCATTAGTGGCGCGAGGTTAATGGTTACATAAGCACATCTGAAACGCAAATATCCACAGCTGTACGACTTGCGTTGTGGTAAATAAGTAAAGAAAAAAAGAAACACCAAAGACAAGGCCAATGATTCTAAGTACTATAAGGACCAAATACATGTTATTAATTTAACAATAAACTCTACAGTAATAATAATAATAATAATAATAACAACAACAACAACAACATATTCTGTGTGTATGTGCGTTATGGTGATTTAATAAGCTTAGGTTAGTCAGCCCAACTTGAAATCCGCCCTGTCGACTGAAGCTTCAAAATACGCCGAATGCACTTCTGCAAGGGGGGGGATAATAACCCCCCCTCCTCTAAATTAGGCGTCCTGGGTAAGACGATAAACTACATCCAACAGCAAGGCCTCTTATCAGGAGGCTTTCAGAAGCGTGGAACCATCCCTTAATTGCTGGTGTTTCCAGGTCCACCTTCACCCGGGGTGGTAGCACCTGTTAAGGGTCCCAATTATGGGCAAATACTTAACCCCCAAACTAAACAAAAAAAAACACTTTGAAAGTGTAAAAATAGGTTTTAATACCAGCAGTACATTTTTGAAGGAGAAAATATTACTATCAATACAATTGGGGGGAAAAAATATTACTAGCTATAAAAATCTGGTCGACATTAAATAACCCCTTGAAGTTGATATACCATAAAAACAAAAGAAACCAAACCAACTTAAAAATGGAGGGGGTGATAAATGGGGGTGGGTTGAGAATCGGGGAAGGAAAATTGTTTTTTACCAGTTTCCCTGATCTGAAGGATTTCTTGATCAGTCGCCGGGTCTTGAAAACCAGCATTCGAAAATTCTAGCGTTTACCTGACCACTAGCGTCATTCGGAAATACGGGGGTGGGGGCATTCTCAGTGTTCGGAGGGGGGGGAATAAGCCAACATTTTGAGTGTAAGCTTTCTTTCTTCGCGTAAACATCAAAGCATTTCTGTAAATGATGATACGAGCCATTTATAGGATCCCGAAAGAATTGTGGGTCGTGAAAATTTAACCCTGTCAATGTAAGAATGTTTTACATCATTAATGATCTCAAAATAAGTACCTTTTAAACATTTTATGTTTTCAAAATAAGAAAAGGATATAATGCGCCAGGGTGGGGGTGTAAGGTTGATGTCAAACGATTTCCCATAGAAATTCTCGAAATCTTTACCTTCTTTGATGCCAGGAATGAATTTCGTGGCGGTAAAAAAATTTCCTTGGCGGTTTTATTTTTTGTTAAAATTTAGATAATTTCGGATTTTATTTTTCTTAATAAACAAATGACAGAAAACAAATCGGCTTACTTTTGCTCTGACTTCACGCAGTAATTACGACAAGTGGCGGTTTTATTTACGAAAACAAAATATGATGCTATTGTATAATAATTTGTTATAGTTAAATGCTTTAAAAAAAAATGCAGTTACTGAAATTTTATCTTTTACTTTATAAAATACAAAATAATCTTTGTTTAAGTTGTTTTTTTAATCCAGGGCGGCCGCAAACTTTTTGCCTGAAGTGCAAAATCGTTAAGTAGATTACTCGCAGTTCCCCACTGCCCTTCTCCCCTTCAATATGTACTTTGGGTGTTGAAAGGGTGTGAATTGTTAAGAATATGTCTTAAAAGACCAGGGAGGCCTCTTAAGGCTGAGGTGTTAAAGGCAAACCCATTTTTTCCTAGGTTAAAGAGATCGAAAGTTTCATCGTTGAAAGAGGCATATTTTCTGTAATAAGAATTTCTATTGCTTAGGTCGATAAACGTCAATTTTACTGTTTAAAAAACAAGGACTTCTACTCAAGCACGTGTATCCACTAAATATATTAGTTATTTTATAGTACTAAGGAGTGAAAATTATTGGTTTAGACAACCAATAATTTTCATTCAAAGTAGATTATATTAGCCGTTTGCTTGTTCAATTATCTTCGTCTTTATTTTTATTGCAACGTTTTTGACCGATGCGAGGAAGGTCGAAAAACGCATCGACAGAAATATTGTGATAAGATAAAGAACTAAATAGTATTTTAAATTAATTCTAGAAATAAGCCATATTTAAACTGATTTTATTTATTTTCTATAAATGTTCCAATAATTCTGTCCATAAGTACTTATATTGTACTTATATTGACTTGATAAAAAAAAGAAACATTTTCCTAATTTTTTCATAGACTGAAATTTATTTTGCTCTTAGGATTCTTTCTTTTTTCGAATTCTTTTGATTTCCAGATTTTGGTTACTGCCCTGATATCTCAAATTTTTTTTTGTTTGTTTGTTTTTTTTTAAAAAGGAAAAAAACAATCGTCAGTTTGAAAGGCAACTTTGTTTATTGCTTTTTATTCCTTCTCTCTGATTTTGGTCCAAGATTGTCAATGCGATGCGCGCTGTTCAGTGTGTCGTCTGCTTGCGTTCTAATCATCTCTGCTTTCCCGTTTGGAACAGCGCTCATGCGCTCCAGCCAACATTAAAATGCAATAAAAACCAAACAAGTAGAAAAGTTGTAATTATTCTGTCTCGTCACCTGTCAGCCGGTCCAATTAAAGTTCCTCTTTTTCACATTATGACGAGTTTAATGCTTATAAACGTTGAAAATAAACCCGCAGAAGAGAGTTCGAACCCAAGTTATCAATATGAACTTCATACACAATTAATTCAAAATTACCGTACAATTTATTCCATACTCCGTTATTTTGACCATGGTCCTCTCGCTGGCACGCGATAAGATTAAACAGCAAAAAAAACGGGTATTTTTTTTTTTAACAATTCACTTTGTTATAATTAAAATTCAAGACAATGAATTAGTAATAAAATAGCCATTATATCCATTGGCATTATTGACAGGAAAGAAACTGACGAGTAAAACCTTTAGTCAAGATATTTCGTTTTCAGGGTAGGCATTTGAAACTGAAACGGTTCTATCATAAATAGTTTGTTATTTTTTTATTTCTCAGTTTGGTTTCTGATTAACTTGGTTTATTCATTTGTTTGAAGCGAATCCTGGCACAAATCCATGAGGAGCGCTTACAAATTATTTAAATTATCACAAATTTTAAGAACAGCACAAAAATGTGGAATAGTGAATTCCTTTTTAGTACGGTTTGAAATAACAAAACAGAAGTGACGATGATTAGACAGAGAGGGAAATTTATTAACGACGCATTTCGCCGGAGAGCGTCTGCTCTCTTTGGCTTCCTCGGGTTAGAATATAAGAAAGACAAAACTGTATGTGAGAGAAAACGTCATAAGATCTCTAAAGATAAGTAGTAATAATTTCTTTTTTCTATTTTTGTACAAGGGGACCGAAAGTAAGAGATCCTTGTATTTTCTGATCAAATATTATTTGGTCTTTATTTTTAGGGAGCCCAAGGCATTTCCTCTTACATACTGTTTTATCTTTCTTTCATTCTAACCCGAGGAAGACAAAAAGTGCAGACACTCTCCAGTGAAACGCGTCTTTGATAATTTTTTTTTCTAATTTTTATTAGACATCCTACAAACGCGCTGTAACAATTCTCTACAGTGGAGTAATGGGTTGCGGCTCGGATTGAGGAATCGGAGAGCCGAGTTCGAATTCTAGTCAAATCCAGTACATTCACTTACATGCTAATACCCTTGGGAAAGATATAAATTCTCTTCTCTCCCGACTCCCAGCTATGAGTAAATGACAGGAGAGACCGGGTTCTATAGCCTTGGATGGCAACTGGTCTATCGCCGAAAGAAATAGCAACCTACTACGGGAAAAAATTTGCCTGAAAGATACATGATCACCTGGCATTAATGAAAGAAAATATGATATGATGGGGTTTTTTTATGACTGAATGTTTGGGTAAAAATCTATAGGTCGACCAATACACGGGTAATGGTTAATCTAAAATCTATAGGTCGACCAATACACGGGTAATGGTTAATCTAAGTTGAAATCTGTTCAATTTAAGAAAGATTCAAGGATTAGGGACAAATCCTATTTTCACACGTGGTAAAAATAAAATGGCTTCCCCAAAATAACAAACTGTTGTATTATGCGAATATTTTATCGTAATTGATTCGAAGAAATATTTGGATGGAAATGTAGAATATTTCTGCGATTGAAATTTAGAATTTTGATTTGGGAACTTCAAATTTTCCAAGCCTCGCTCGATTAGCGATTCTCTTTTTATGTTTAATAAGTACCATAAATTACAATGCTTGGCTTCGATTCATCTGAAAAACTGGAGTCGACCAATACACGAAATACTTAACAAATTTATACATTCTCAAACGATATGAATTCATAGACAAATATAAACAGAAAATGTCTTCTTTCTCCCAGGTGAGTTTACAGAAACATGCGAAAGAAACTTTGACTTCTCAAGGCATCAATCGTCTGGCCTGTCACAAGGAATCCACCCACTCATTGCAAAATAAAGCTAAAATATATTTTTATGTCATTTAAGGAAAATGCAAATTCTACAAGACTGTGCGATGTAGAAATGGGGCTTGATTTATGTTGTCCGCTCACGAATTGATTCGACTGTAAATCCGTTTTCATTTTCCTGAACAAACTTTGTATTAAGGCATATAATCAAAGCCCTTGACAGGTTACAGCCTTCTGTGTGATAATCTACAACTAAATTATTGCCATGGCTGGAGAAATTCCGATTCAGTAATTTCTGGTTGGCGAGTATTTATGAGGATGACTATATATAAATCATATAAATTAGGATGATCATGTTGAGGGAGGTGTTCGAGTATAGGTGACTATATATTCCTGTTTCCGAATGTGTATGTTGCCTCCGTGAGGATAAATACTTGTTCGTATTTATTATGGCTCAGGAGGTTTACTATGATGTGATGAGGAGAAGGTGTCATACATCATTTTAAAATCTGTAAGGCACAATTTGATTTGGGTCTTCATATCTATTGCTCCGTCTTATATGTGCCGTGTCCCTTCAAGACGTAAGCGATTATGACTCGCCACAGCTTCCTATCCTTAAGCAATGTTTATTCCCTAGCTGTCCTTCCCACTATCTTTTCTTTCATCTATCTATACCAGATCGTTTGGTGGGGGTTACTCCCCTCTGTTCCTCTTGCCTTCAGTATGTCTTGTGAGTGTCAAATTCTCCAAGCCGTCTTTCCTAATTATGTGCCCCAAAAATTGCAAATGTCGTTTTCTTTTGTATTTGTCTATATTTCTGAGACGAAGTATTATGAACACTATTTACATTATTCGGACTATTGTCCTCATCTTTGTCGCCATATTTACTACAACGTTTCGGCCGTTGTCCGTCTCCGGCCTTCTTCAAGTGGTTGGAATGTCGAACTGAACCCTTTATTTCGCTCACTGGGGTAGACTGTTCTAGTTCCACGTACCATGTCTAATGGATGTCAGTTATCAGTTATCTCCTGTTAATTTTCCCTCTGAAAGTTCTCCACTGTATTAACCGAGTATTGAACTCACACTCTTTGGGTCCTGTCACTGGATCTAACTCACGCCTTTATCCACTGTGCTATGTGTCCTTGGAAACGTTGTAATAAATATGGCGACAAAGATGAGGTCAATAGTCCGAAAAATGTAAATAGTATTTTTCTTTTGTTTCTCTTTTTTTTAACTTTCTCGTTGCTCACATGCATCGTTATTCTCAGTATCCTTCTGTAGAACTACATTTCTATTGTCTGTTCTCTTGACCTGTAAAGGAGGGGGGATGTTACGTAACAGTTCATCTCTTTTTGTTTCTAGCTAAATTTTCCTTGCGTCTCTGTCTTCGGGCAGAGTGCGACGCTGCCCCTAGGAGGACAGCGGCGCCACTGAGAAAAATAATACTTTGAAGTGCCCAGCCCTAGGGAGCAGCTGCCCGAGGCTGCATCCTCTCACTTCTCACTAGAACAAGGGGATCGGGGATTGCTACCGAGGCCAGCGCAACCGATGGTTGCTGAGGCCTCGGGAATTTGGGGCCTTGGCCCGGGGTGTAAGCGTTCGGGTTCCCCACACTAAATCAGACTTTGTCTCACATCACCTCTCAGTGAGAAGACGAGGTAAAATAGACCGATTAAATTTTCCTGTTTCTTAAATCTTTGCTTAGCTTTTGGAAGGCATCTTTTGCCTTCGAATTTCGGTGCCACGTTATCTGTCGTCAGTTTGAACATTTCCCAAATACTTAAATTTCTTGTTTATAAATATTATAAGGAATAAGTTTAATAAATACTACCATTGAAGAATAGATTTGTTTATCGTAATGTCTTTTTGAATATTTCATTTACATTTAATTTAATTTCAGCAATGAAATTTAAAGAAAACTGAAAATAAAAAGATGACATACTTAGAATCTGAAAAATATAGTTGAAACTTCTGGGATGAATAATGAGGAAAGAAGGCTTGGAAAATCTGACACTCACTGAACAGCCAAAAGGGACAGAGAAACAATGAGTAACCTACTTTATATCGGGGCGGAAAAAAAAGATGAATAAGAAAAATATAAATATTGCCAAGAGCTAAAAAGGTAGGAAGTTGGGGGGGGAGGCATTATCAGCCACATAGAAGAAGAAGACTTGATTGATTTTCGTATTTTTCCAATGAAACATGACCCAATGCACATGTTAGTACTTCGTATGTCTTGCCACATAATTTTTCTCGTCTGAATCCATCTTGCACATTTATAAATCTACCATTCGTCCGTACAATGAACACTGTTGCCATATTTGGTCTGGTGCACCTACTGTACATCTCAAGATTCTTCACAAAATCCAAAGGATTTGCACTGTAATCGATCCTGACCAGGAATCCCGACTTCAGTCACTTTCTCACCGACGTGACATGGCTTCCTCTCTCTATTCAACAAATATTCCTATGACAACTGCTCGGATGAGCTTTTTTTTTTCCTGGCGCTCTGACTACATGAATTTAAGCATGTTACTCGATTGGCGACTAGGTCTCACCGTTTTACAGTTGAACTAGGTACATGTAACCGCCAATTCTATTCTAACTGGTTCTTTTTCTCACACTTCCCACAATTCCCTTCCGATTTCTCGCTTCCTTGATAATTACAATGTTCATGAAATTTAAATGCAATGTCAATCGCCCTCTTCATTCTTTTTGAACAGTGTTCCTTCTTTTTCCTTTCTTCAATCCTCACCATTTTCAATCTTCGAATTCTCATTCTCTTTCTCTTTCACTCCCTGTAAGCCTCCCAATTTCGTTTTAGTGGCTTTGTCGCCTTACCTGAGAAACGATAAAAAAATTCTTGAAAGCAGAGAATGGCATCTGATATTATTTATTATCAGCATTCAGCAAATCGTCTAAGATATTGAAACTTTACAATAATCTCAAAATGAATTTAGTCAAATCAAAACCCAAATTTCATAGCAAACAATACATTACATGGCGCTACACAGTCTTCAAAAATAACCAAAAACCAAAATTTGTAATATATAAATACTTCTGTGAGATAAAATTCGTCATTGACTGATTGAGCGTCAAAGTTCTGATGTAAGACAAAATCAAATAATATTTATGAGGTCAGAGGTTACTGGGTGACCCTTAAAACCTCACCACTCAACTCACTGATAATGCAGAGAACACTAGACCAACGTCATTTGTCCGCTTATTAACGAGTAAACATTTTTGTACTATTTTGCCGGGAGAAGAGGCCAAAGTGACTTTGCCTATATTCCCTGGCTAACCCTGAAGCCTGGCACACAGCTGAGGCTACTTTAGACATTCAGATTTAAAGCGTATATAACAACACTTTTAAACGTAATGTTGCCTTGACCTACGGCCTGGTAATCCAGACCCCACCCCAACAGCGCTTTCGCACACAGGTGCCTCTGACTTATGATTTATAAGATTATGGTTCAATTAAAAAACGATTCCGCGAAATGTTCGAAAATTAGACGCGCAAGTGGCGTAATGGTTAACGACAGGGAATGCCGAATTTCTTACATTCACCTACGTTCAAATACCCTTGGAAAGGTATGAATCCATTCCCCTCCGCTATGGGTTAAATAGAATGGCAGGCTAGGATCTCTAGCTTTGGATGGCAACCAGACTAAGAGAAAGTCAACACTGAATTCAAAACCGTATCTAGCCCTGACGTAACCGATGCTATGCAGATATTGACAAGATCATATTGTTAACAATCACTCTAATCTCGACTGCAGTCCCCCTACGACTACGACGATCTATTATTATCATTATTATTATTATTTCTTCTTCCTTTGATTTCTGGTGTGTAATCATTTTTTCCGGGTTCCGACCAGAGATCTAAGGTCAGAAAGGGTATAATGACATTCACCATTGAGAAATTAAAAAAATAACACACACATATTTTACATACATAAAGCCCTTCTTAAGGTGTGGGTTATACTCATGAGAACAATCTTTTGTATTTCTTTAAGGCATGGACTTCCAGGAATCCCCTCACTGAGTCTATTGCAATCTTTTCCAATCAATCCGAGGGCTACAACTACAACAGGGATTGTTGATGTTCCCATGTACCACATTTATTATTATTATTATTATTATTATTATTATTATTATTATTATTCATTTCCTTTGTTTCCTGGTGTGTACTGATTTCTTTCCGGGTCCCGACCAGAGACCTAAGGTCAGAAATGGCATCATGACATTTTCCATTGAGCAATTGAAAAAAACACACACACACATATTTTACATGGATAAAGCCCGTCGTAAGATGTGGGCTGTACAAGTAAGAACAAAATATTGTATAACTTTAAGGCATGTGCTACCAGGAATCCCTTCGATTAGTCTATTGGAATCTTTTCCAATCAATCCGAGGGCTCCAACTACAACAGGGATTGTTGATGTTCCCATGTGCCACATTTATTATTATTATTATTATTATTATTATTATTTCCTTTTATTTCTGATGTATACATATTTCCTTCCGGGCCCCAACTAAAGACCTTCATCACATTTTCTATTCATCATTTTTGTATGGGAAACAGTATGATCAAAGACATTTTACATTGATAAGGATATTATTATTATTATTATTATTATTATTATTATTTCCTTTGATTTCTTATATATGCATATTTTATTCCGGGTCCCAACCAGAGATCTAAAATCAGAAATGGCTTCATAACATTTTTCATTGATCATTTTCGTAAAAAAGCAGCAACCGAGGATCACACAAAATCTTTCATAGATTAATCTCTTCGTAATATGTCGTCCTTGTGAGTATGATTTTTTATATTTCTTTAAGGTATGCACTTCAATTTGTCTATGGGAACCTTTTTCCAATCAACTTTAGGGCTCCAATTGGGATTTTTGATGTCCATATGTGCCACATTTTTGTGATTTTCACGTCAAGATCCTTGAATTCTGATAATTTTTTTTTGAAGATCCTCAAAGATACATTACAATCTGTCATGTTAATAAAAAAAAAAACACATTGAGTTCTTGTAGTCTCTGATCGAGACGTCTGGGAGATTACCTTAGATGTTTCTTGTGTTTATTTTAAAATCCCATAAAATTCTTACCGGACCATTCTCTGTAACCGGGTCTGGTTGATGTTCATACCAATTTTTTTCAGGTTCCTTTCTCTAAGAGTTGCATATTTTCCAGTGCAGATATTGGCCGACTCTATCATGCCCAGTTTTATATTCACTGAGTGCTAACACCGTGCAACCAGATACAAGATGGTCTATTTTACTGAGGATTTATCACTGAATCTGCATTTTGGATTAACACGTTTTTCAGTACATATGCTTGGTATTATTATTATTGTTATTTCATATCTGGTGTATATTCATTATCTTTCCAGGTCCTGATGCCATTTCTGACCTGACATTTTCCAATGAAAAAAAAAACTAAGATCACACACATTTTATATAGATCAAGCCCTTCGTAAGGTGTGAGTTGTACTTGTGAGTACAATTTTTTTTATTTTATTTTTAGGTATGGACTTCCAGGGATTCCTTCAATTAGTCTACTGGAATCTTTTCCAACCAATCGGAGGGCTCCAATTCCTTTGATCTCTGGTGTATACTCATTTCTTTCAGGGATCAAATCTTGACATTTTCCACTGAGTATTTTTTGAAAAAGAAAAAAAAAATCCTAAAATCACACAGATTTTACATAGATATTGCTCTTCATAATATGTGAGTTGCACTTGTGAGTAAATTTTTTTGTATTTCTTTAAGGCTTGGACTACCAAGAATTCCTTCAATGTGTCTATCGGAACCTTTTCCAATTAATCCGAGAGAATTATTGATGTCCTCATATTCCACATTTTTCAGATTTTGTTTTCAAGGTTCTTATATTTTGATAGTTTATTATTATTATTTTTTTTCTTCTTATATTTCTGGCGTTTACACATTTCTGTCCGAGTCCCGCCCAGGGACCTAAGTTTAGAAAAGGCATCATGACACTTTCCACTGACCAAAAAAAAAAAAATAAATAAAATTACATAGATAAAGCCCTTCGTAACGTGTGGGCTGTACTTGTCAGAACAATTTTTTGTATCTCTTTGAGGCATATTATTATTATTATTATTATTATTATTATTATTATTATTATTATTATTATTATTATTCCTTTGAATAAAGTCAAAGTGTCCATCGGGTGAAATGTTATGATAAAAAACATAAGGTTAATAGTCATTCGGATTTTAAAAATTGTTTTCTTACTTAATAGAAGCCGAATATTTAAAACATTTTTGAATTTTGTTATTTTTGTGACGTACGGTGTCCATACTTAAGTATAACTCAAGCCTTCAATGTTAAGATAAAACAATATTTAATTACAACCGCAAATAAATACATAACAAGAACAAATAAGTAAAAGTTAACACAAAATAATTAACCATTTCAATAAATTCCTTGTTTGTAGCGCGGCTAGGTTAAGCCAAGCCGCGCTAATAATAGATCCAGAGTTTCATGTTCGAACCTTGGTGTGAGTAGTTACTCATTTTCTTCCTATATGACAATTATAGTATTTTTTCCTTCCTCCTCTTTTCTCAATTAACGCCTTTCATTCATTTACTTTGGATTAAATGAACTTGAAAGGGAGTGACGCACGGAAAATCAATTCGGATTTTTTTTTTTAAATCTTCAAATGACGTCAGAAAAAACAACCACGTAATTTTTTTTCTTATTCCAAACGACGTAAACAAAACGAATGCCAGAAAAAAAAAAAAAAACAAGTGAAGCCATAAAATAGGGAAATCCTTCTGGAGAATGTAATAAATATTCCTGTCATCCATAAAATGAGTGTCGAATTTGTGAAATTCGTTGCGTATCCGAAAAACCATTTAACATTTCTTGGTTCCTCTGAACCGAATGACAAGTGCCACTTCTGATTATCGCTAATTACAGACATAAGACTAGGATAATCAGGTTCGAACTCACAATGAATATAATCCTAATGTCTACAGGACAGGCAAACAAGGAATATGAGTTACTGCCCAAAATTTGGCAGAATTTGAAACAATGTCCAACCTATTCATCTGTAAATATGCCAGTGGTTTTCAGTGGCACATCGAAAATTTAACACGCATTTCGAAATGACCTCTTTCTTCGGGGAAACAGACATTCTCTGAACTTTTGGATATCACATTGTAAATACATTCACCATCCACACACACGCCAACACACTCCTGCATAAATAGATAGATAGATAGATAGATAGATAGATAGATAGATAGATAGATAGATATGAGAACACCGAGATAGATAGATATGAATAGACTGAAATATGTACAGATTGTAATATATTATATATATATATATATATATATATATATATATAATTGTTTAAAATTTGCTATATTTATAGGGAAAGAGTGATAAATATTGGACAGCATTATATAGATAATAATGTGATCAGCTTATCTATACATCATTTTTGTTCAAATTTAGGGTTAGAAAAACATCAAAATTTGATGTTTAGCCTGAATTTATTAAGTAGAATTGCATCCTTGTGCAAATTAAGAGAAACGACCGCTTTATTTTTCTTTCTTTCACCATACATTCAGTTGTCGACCCAGTAGAATGACAGGGTGTAATCGATTTCTATTTTTACCTCAGATTAGGTCATTTGCAGTGGTGGGTAATAATATGAATCTATTTTCGGGGTGTATGATGAAATTTGTTTGGCCTTGATTAATATTGCGTCATCTGTGATTGCCGCAGATTTTCATTACGCCCAGACATTATTGTCTCAACTGTCGATTAGTTGTCCTACGGCCATTGTCTGTGGTGGACGTTACTCCAAGGAAGCGTACGAAAATTGTAACGCTGCACGAACACACTGGCAAGCCTTACCAGTGATCAAATCAAAGTACTATTGACTGGGGAGGAAACTCTGCTGATTTAAAGCTTATCGAGAAACTGTGCTTAATCTGCAAGGATCGACTTTGTGAAATGGGAAGTATTAACAATTGCACTGGGTCATGTTTCATTGGAAAAATACGAAAAAAAAAATAATAATGGAATTATACGTTTTATTTCAATTAATTTGCACAAGGGTGTATACATATATATATGTATGTATATCAATTTGCACAAGAGTGTAGCTATCATCATTATAAATAACGTCTTTCCAACAATTCCTGGTGCTGTTTTTGTAAAAACGAAACTTGGTTTGGAACAAAAAAATGTCAATAAAACAATTTCCATATCTTGTTGAATTCTAAGAATCATTTCATCAAGATGATTTTATAAACCCTGGAAAAAGAGAGTAATCAGATGGTGCAAGATTTGTAAAAAAAAATTCACTGGTTTTTCATTCATTTCACAAATGATCTTTGCCGTATGGGATTCTACATTATTATGACCAAATATTAAGATGATTGAAACCCGAGTAAACGGGGACTCTTTTCCTTCAGGGTAATATTTAAACCCTCTAATTATTAACAATAAATGTCTACTCTAATTGTGACATTGATTGCCCACAACACGAACCCGACGCTTTCAAAAAGAGGCCCTCAATAATATGTCGTTGATACTGAAGTATAGGTCAATGACCAGCATTTACAATAGATACAGGCAATCGCTACTTGTAAGTTTAGTGTAAGACAATTTTTATACTTACAATTTTTCATTTGGCCTTGTGCCAGACAATGTTAATTTTTCTGAATATTTACTCATGGCGCCTACTCTAGATCTAAATATTGTTGCAGACCCCACCCCCCGCTTCGGTTGGTTAGGATTTTGATCCTTATGCTGCAGCCTTATGCCAGCCAAAATGAACTTTAATAAAATCTTTTTTTTCCTTTCCACATTTTCTCAATACGATAAAATCATCAACAATAATAGACAGCCAGGACCGAAGCCGTTTCGTTGGTTACGATACTTTGATACGCACTCGCAGATGCAAAGATACATTTTCTTGTAAGTGCTTCTCATCAACACAAGGAATCCATTACTCAGAAACGACATTCAATTTGGTCGGGGATCGCGTTCAAAAGTGGCGCAGTTTTGTGGCTGCCATTTTGGAAAGTGTCAAATGTGAAATAATAAAAAAAAATCTTAATCATGAATTGAGTGACCCACAGAAATGTCAAGGAGCTGTGAAATGAATTTGAATTTTTGGTCGAGTGTAGGCAGGAGTGGCTGCTTAGAAGTCTGCTGAGAACTTTTCTTACTCTCGACAGTAAGGATTGCCAGGCAAAGTTAATTTCCCGACGTGTTATTTAGAACATTTCTAAACCGCAATTCTCGAAACATTATGTTGTGCCAAACTTTATTAGAGAAAAGTTTCTTCTCCTATCATATTTAGAATCTGAAGACTCATCATCTGATTAATTTCATCTCTGATGGATTCCATTGGAAATCATTACCCGATGGTTCCTTTAAAGAAAATACCAAACTTCTAACTTCTTGTGACTGAGTTCTTTAAATCGTTTTTAAAATTAAAGTTCACCAACTCGAGAGCCACTCAAAGTAACATGGTTATGTTAAATGAGGTGTTTGATATAACTGAAATTGATTTATTCGTTTTCTACGGATTATCAACCCTTTGCAAGTTATTTAGATCCAGAAAAAATTTTTAGGTTGTAAGAATTTTTTTACGTGAGTTGATAATAATGGTTTAGTGATACAGGTCTTACTAATTAACCTATAATTGGAGGGAGAAGAGGTGGATTCGTACCTTTCCCAAGAATATTTGCGCATGAATGAATACCTGAAGATGAGCAGTGGGTACTTGGTCGAAACGTTGTGTCTATAATAACATCTATAATATTAATCAAGACGAGAAGAATAGTTAATTTAAATATACTCGTATCAAAAATGACAACGTCATATATCGCAAGCTTTGTAACTAAATGCTGAATAACACAATAATCAACAGAGATCCCATATCGTCCAAACAATGAATACCTGAAGATAAGCAGAGGGTACTTGGTCGAAACGTTGTGTCTATAATAACATCTATAATATTAATCAAGGCGAGAATTGTTCTAAATAATAAAATTATATTGACAATTCCTCATCTCAAAAATTATAGACATTTTAAATACAACGGATGAACATTTCATTTTTTTAATTGATTGATTCGTTTTCTACGGCTTATCAACCCTTTTCAGGTTATTTAAAGCCAGAAAATATTGTTAGATTGTAAGACTTTTTTGTGTAACTAAACCATAATAATGGGTTAGTGATACAATTCTTACTATTTAAGCCATAGCTGAGAGGAGAAGAGATGTAGTCATCCATTTCCCAATGGTATTGGCACGTAAATGAATATAACGAACCCAGCTGGAATTTGAACTCGGCTCTCTGATTAACAATTCCGAGCCATTATCTATTACACCACCCGCATATAGAAGCTTACACCTTATATTTCCAAGTGGTCACCCATTAGTAGGCATTGACTAGGCTTGACGCCGCTTAACTTCGGTGATCGTATGGGAATCGGTGTTGATATGATTGAAAGAGGAGGTGGTGAAAAGTGAAGATTGTGAGGATAAGTAGGATAGACAACGCTTAACACTTTGACCATCGTCAGACCTTATCAGTTGTTTATAATTAGGAACAGAAAAATATCAACTGTGATTTGTTTGGCGGCTGAGGTAGTTGCGTCTGTCGTCGCCTTGGTGTTAGTGGGCGATTTTCGAACCAAAAATGAAAACGAGAAGGATTTCGAAGCTTGCTTTTTTAAGAAAAAAAGAATCTTGTTTACTTCTAAAATCTGGCCGGCCTGTTCTTCAATCTGGATTGTTCTGTGCAGCTCGACCACGTAGATGATTTCTTATTCGAAAACTTTAGAACCAGAGAATGGAATTTGGAATTTACGTATTTGTTATCTGTAGCACGATTGCTATATATAATGGATATTTATTGTATAAAAATATAATTATGGCACAAGTCCGAAAAAAGGGGGAGGGATAGAGGCTGGTCTTCACTAACTATCTTGTACCTAGCTAATCCGATTCATGACCCATTCACTCATTACAATTTGCCCATTCACCATAAAGACTCGTTCGTCAGCAATCAATCCTCCATACACCATAACACCGCATTCTCTCAAGGGGGTCCTACGAAACGCGCCCCATGCCAAAAAAATTTAATGATAATAAACTATATATACACAATTCTAAAGATAAAAAATGAGAGGGAAGGGAGATGAACCCAATAACAAACTAAACATGAACACAAAGTGAACTAAACATAACTGATGTTAGTAGAGCCCGTCCAACCCTCAAGAAGCAGAGAGGCCGCTGTATTTTGCCCATTAGACAAAATCAAGAAGCTATATATATAATGTACTAAGCCGATTGTTATGAACCCGTAATTCTACAAATGGATACTGAGAATGCCATAGATTGAACATGTAAAGAAATTTTAGAGAAAATGGAAACAAAAACGACACTTATACTTGACATCCATGATACTGATGATTGACTTTCAACGGCTTAATAGTCGTCTAGATGCCCAAACGGAGACACTAACTTTTTTGAATATCAAAGCAGGAGACCTCCAGGGTCCTCCAGGGTTCTCCAGGGTGATACCCTTGCATCTTTTTTCTTTGTTATCATCCTCCCTAATGACCTTTCGACCTTTGATGTAGGCACGTGGTGGTTAGTGTGAAAGACTCAAAAATGTACAAACTAAAAAGGCCGAATAAATCATATTTAACATTAGAAGATGCCATTTTAAATTTCTAGGACACATAATGAGGAACGAAGGCTTGGAAAATTTAATACATGAGAGAAGGAAAACAGCTCATAACCAGTGACTAAGAAGCTTAATTAAATGGATGGCAGAACAGGATTTAGCAGAGATAACAAAAAGACAAAATTGAATAAGCGCTCCAAAGTACAGGAAATTGTGGAGAGTGTTTCTGCGATAGACACTTTAAATATTGACATTGTCAATTAAATATTGACATTGTCAATTAAAACTCTAAGATTACAGTTTATTTGCAATCGAAATAAACACAGTAAAATTATTGAAATACAAAAATGTTCTCTTTTCAGAGTTTATTTTCATTTCTGATAAAAGATTGTGTGCTCGTAAAATACCCACAGGTATTAGTAATATGTATGTATGTCCTTAACACTAAATGGCACTCTTTGATTCCAGAGTCTGTTATCTTCCAAAGATCAGAATGCAACAGAAACAACAATAATCCTCAAGTGCGATGGGCAGGACACGTTGTGCGAATCGGGGATAGCAGGATTAAAACAACAATAATTACGATTTGAATCTCGGCAACTTTTGCACCGAAAACCGCCAATTTAGCCTCGCATTTTAAATTTCTTTGTTAATATCATCTGGAATTATTTTATTAAAAGCGAATTACCATTATAATTAATTTCTGAATAGATTTCTTTCATCAAACTCGATTTGTTTTTATCGTGGAATGACAATGTGCGTTGTTGCAGCAAAAAGCAACTGAAATTAAGATAAAAAATATATCGGTTAAAAAATAAAACTGCATTTTATATAGGAGGAAAATCAAATCTTGAGTTTGATCTTTATGTGCTTTCCTGATCAGTCCTGATCAGTCGTAAGTCGGACATTTTTTTATTATTATTGAAGCTGCCATTTGCAAAATCGACTAAATGAGCCTTTACCGTTGGTGGTAGAGATTTTAGTAAATTGTAAAAAAAAATTACTAACGGTGGAATTAAGAGTTTAAAAATTCGTGTTGCGTCACAGATATCTATGAGGGAATGAAAGAGGCAGACTGTGCTTAAATTAAGGTCTAGTCAGTTGCGTTCGCTTTCACGCAAATACTCTTGGGATAGCCATGAATCCGAGTTTTTTTATATCCACCTCAGGCTGTGTTAAATAGTAGTGTAGACTGGGCTTTGTAGCCTTCGTTGGCAGCCAATCTAAGAGAAAGAAAACTCTGAAACTGTTGAGGAGCCAACGGGGAAGCACTCCGTTTTCGTTCCAAAGAATGCATGGCGATTCAGAGTTAACAAAGAAAAGAAATAGTGGAGGGCCATGATCGTTAGCATGTTGAAGGGAATTAAACAAAAGCTGAAAATTCCAACTTGAAAATATCATGAAATAATTGTAGTTTATTTATTTTTATGGAGGGCAGAACTCATTAAAATTTCAAGGAACCTTTCTGGTGTGAACATTGGTAAATTATGATTTTTTGTTACACCGTCGAATAGAACTACGTTTCGTTAATCCTTTTGTAGAGTGAGGAATTCAATTTTGTCAAGCGGAAATGATCGCCAAAAAATGCGTTTTAAATGAGATGGATACCCCCCTCCCCATACACACACATGCACACACCGGGCAAAGATCTTTTTTCTTTCTTTTTTTACCGAATGCATTTATCTAGTTCCAAGTTGCCCCCGGAAGTAATCAGAAATTGACCTCTTGTCGTATTCGTCTGGGCTTAACGAAAAGAGGCGTAAGACAAGAAGGTGCCTTCTCACCGGACTTATTCAACCTTTACAGTGAGACGATCCTGAGATAATTAGAAGTCCTACCAGGATTGGCGGCCATAATCTTAACAACTTAAAATGTACAAATGTCACAGTGTTGATAGCGGACACAGAACAGAAAACTATAGTATCTGCTAGAGAAGGTAATAAAGGAAGACGAGAAGAAAGGACTAACTGTCAATTGTAAAAAGCCAGAATAGCTAGGGGAATAAGCCAACATGCCAACTACAGGCATCAAAATCAAGCAACGACAAAAATTTAGATATCTAGGAAGTGTTTTAACAAGAGAAGGAAAATACGACACCGAAATCAGAAAATGTATTGAAATTGCAAAAGTTGCCTTCGAAAAGCTAAGCAAAATATTAAGAAACAATAGAATTTCGTTAGAAACAAAGACAACAGAACTGAATTGTTATGTAATATTGGTCTTCCTATATGGCAGTGAATGCTGAACAATCTACTCACAGATAAAGAAGAGACTTGAGGTAAAAGATATGTGGTTCTACAGAAGGATGCTGAGAATACCGTGGACTGAACATGTGAATAACAAGCAAGTTTTAAGTAAAATGGAAACAAAATAGACACTCATAATTAGAAAGAGACAACAGAAATATCTAGGGGACATAATGAAGAAGAAGGCTCGGAGAATTTAGCACTCACAGGGCCTATTGAATGCAAGAGGGGCAGAGAAAAACAACGCATAACCTAACTAGCGAGATTGTGTAAATGGTTGTCACAACGAAAGAGAGATAGCAAAAAGATATACCTTACTCAGAGTTACAAAGGACAGGAAATTGTGGCGGGTTATGATCGCCTACATCCTGAAGAAGTTTACACAAAACAATTATAATAGAGTACTCAATTAGGAGCAAACTCACTAATTATGGCTTACAAGATAAGCATTCTGGGGTTTTTTACGGGAAATTATATATATTTAATAAGATTAATCTAGTCTGACAGAAGGCACACATTTTTGAGGGTCCTATTCACTACAGTAACAATAGTTTCCGATACTAATTTGCAACCACTGCTAGGTGCCCTGGAGTATCTAATAAAATTAGTTTAGTCAGACACAAGGCCACAATAAAAGAGCAACGAATTCACTTCACCAAGAACGGAGTGTAAATCACGCTTTCTATGCATCCTCCTAGATTATTTATGTCTGGTAGAGAAACGTAGAATTAAATATGAAACCGCCTAATCATGGCCTGTGAGATAACTGAAATCTTTTATTCGACTCAGGTTGCTATAAATTCTTGCATATTTTTAAGCGGGTTTATTTTTATTTGTGCCCGCGAGTTTTAAAAGTTATTTGCTAAAGTTGAGAAACGCTTACTTTAAATCAGTCATGCCCCCTACTTCCACTTCCCCTACCCCTTAGCATGTACGGTAAGGGGGTAATTTATCCATTAAATTGACCTTAAGATTCGCTTTTATTAAACAGACAATAGCTAACTGCATGTTCCATTGCGCCAGACAGAGACAGTGCGTGACGGTGACAGCGAGAGATGGTGACAGAGAGAGAAATATAGAGAGAGAGATAATGATAGAGAGAGATAGTGACAGTAAGAAACAAAGAGAAGGTTGATAAGAAAAAGATAAATAATAGAAAAGGATAAGTCAGGGTTGGAAGAAATGAAAGTTGAGATAAAAAGGGAGAGAAGAAAAACGAAAAAGAAAAACTGTTGAAAAAAAAAAAAAAACAGTGATGCGTAAACTCATTAAAGGAAAATTTAAAGTCAGAGACAAAAACACGAATTCCAGAAAATAAACCCCCACCCCGCAAAAAAAAAAACGAGAGAAAAAAAAATAAAAAAAACAGAAAAAAATAAAAGGGAAACAAAAAATAAAAGGAAAGTGATTTTTTTTTTAACCCTGAGGAAGAAATGTTCAATTTGACGCAATTAAATGTGCAACGTATGTAGACGGAATTTCATTGGTTCTTTCCGTTTAAGGAATATCAAAAGTGACAGACTTTTGACGCTAGAGGGCTCTGGTGTCACTTTGTGTTGTTTTAATTTAGTTTCAGTTTTTCCTGGTTTATATTTCGCTGCCGTTGTTTATTGAATTTCGATTACAAATTAAAATTTGACAGGTTTTCACGACATGGTCGACTTGTGCAATATTTGTGTGTCTATGGCTGATGCAGGTTGTCAATAATGGACATTCTTCTTTTCTCAACTTTCATCATTCTCAATTCAATGTTGAGTTCGTCTTCATTTCGCGAAATTTCTTTTATCATTTCTTCCATTTTTTCATTCTTTGCCATTCTCTTTTTTTATTTGAATTTATCTAGGATTTATTTCCATTCTCACTATGACGTCTTTATTTCTTCATCAATTCACACAAGAAAGAGTCACTATTCTGTAGACGGAATAAAAATTCTTCAGCCAATTTTGGTCATATTAATATTTTTATATCTTCTTAATGTATTTTATTCGTTTAATCAGAAAAAAAAGAGGAAAATAACTTGCATTTAATTGTAGCAATTCATTATTTGCAATTCATAAATTTGTACCAAAAGCTTTAGTACACTCTGTCTATTATGATAGATAGATAGATAGATAGATAGATAGATAGATAGATAGATAGATAGAGAAAGAAAGAAAGAAAGAAAGAAAGAAAGAAAGAAAGAAAGAAAGAAGAAATTAATTAATTTTTTAATTCGGATTTATTTCTTATTACGATAGACGTTACATTTAATGGGTCCACATTTTTGAGTAGATGTTTTTTTAATGAAATTAATGTCTACCGGTCTAGAGATTGAAGGTCTTACTAAAGAAATGTTCTCCCGACTGGAATCAAAATCGATAAAGGAATCAATTGACTGGAAGGTAAGCATTATAATTATACTATTAGGCTACATTATAGTATATTATAGTACATATATATATATATATATATATATATATATATATATATATATATATATATATATATATATAATATAATAAAAGGCTCAAACACTAATATTCCAAGGTTATAATTTATTACATTGGAATCGTAATCACGATCCAATTCATCAGACCTATAATTTCAATATATATATATATATATATATATATATATATATATATATATATATATATATTGCTATACAAGTTCAATTCCTGATGGAAAACCCATTTTTTTCAAATGTATCGAAACCATTAAGATGGCAGTTTCCGGTTTGACAGAAGAAATGGAACGGAGAGGGAGAATTTTATAATTGGTATCTTCTATAATTCCTCATCAAAGATCATTGCTATAATTCCATCTCTTTTAGCAGCACCGAATTCTTTGTTTAACCATTAAACGCAGGTATTCGTATTTCTGTGTCAATTGATTATCGAAAAATGAGAAAGAAAATATGTTGCTATCCGACTGACTGAAATTAGCGACTTTGATATTTAAGTGGAAATGTTGGCAAAAAAAGAACTTCAATGGATCTTGCATCCATCTACGAATTATTTAAACTAGCATCCTCATCTTTGTCGTTTTCATTACTTTGTTTCGATCGGTGCGTTTTCTGACCTTCATAGTATTGTCTGAAATTGTAAGAGAATGTCATGTTATTATTTCAGGAATTATTCGGGTATTTATCCTTGTCTATAAGGTATGTTGAAATAAACAAGAGTACCAATTTCTCACCAAAATAAAAATATGCTTTATATACATTCTTCCAGTTCTTTTATTTGGTTTGGATTGTATGACGTGCACTCCAAAACATTTCAGCTGCAACTGACATAGTCCAAAACAACTCGATGCACGTCAATAGTGGAAAGATCTATAACCGTTAGTGAACTTGAGAAGTCTATTTTCAGAGAAATTGTTTTAAGAGAAAGGTTTTTATAAATTTTAAACAAAATTAGCACTGGCTGCTCAGTCATTGAATACCGAATGTTTCCTAGTAAGGGAATACGGTTAGTCTCACCACTGGCCTTACCATTACCGCCTTGTTAGGAAAGGTTGCTATGAGAGAATGTTTCCTTGTAAGGGAACACGGTTAGTCTCACCATTGGCTTTACCATTACTGCCTGGTTAGAAAAGGTCGCTATGAGAGAATGTTTACTTTCTTGATGAAAACATTTACATAATCAAGATCTTGACATTCCACACCGCTTTAAACAAAAGGTTAGGAAGGAAACTCCATTCAATACTGCAAAGAGCAATAACAGCTCCTGGACTTGAGAAACCTATTTTCCTGAAAAATAGTTTCAAGAGAAAGATTTTTTTAAATTTTAAACAAAATTAGAACTGGCTGCTCAGTCAATGAATGCTGAATGTTTCCTTATAAAGAAACGCCTGATATCACCATTATCATTATTTGGCTCGGCTCTAATGTATTCCAAATACATTGATATACCTAAAGTGTCAGTTTTATACAACCGCTTTCTCAGATCCTCAGGGAGGACCGCCCGTTTTCGAACTTCGTAGACTGGCGCTACACAATCATAAGCAAGGAACTCTACCAAATAACAGAAACCACATGACTTGAGGACTTAAAATAGCAGCAACAACTAAAATGTCTGGCACATGTAACTCGAATAGAAAATAATGTCATAATCAAGATGTTGATCCTCCACACGACTTCAAACAAAAGGTTAGGAAGGAAACTGTCATCTATAATGGAAAGAGACATAACAGCGACTGAACTTGAGAAATATATTTTACTGAAAATTGTTTTAAGAAAAAGATTTTATAATTTTCAACCAACAGCAGCACAAACTGATCAGTCAATGATTGCCAAGTGTTTTCCTTATAAAGAAACGCGACTAATATTTGCTATTATTATTACAGGATTGTAAATTAAAAATAACCACTCTATGTAATCAATTTGCTTCCACTTTTCGATCCTTTAAACTGTTTGATATATTAAGAGATCGAGTGCAGGTCTTGTAACATTGAGAGATGAGAATATTGTGCCTGGAAAAAGAAATAGGGCAAAACCAAGTATTGAAATGATAATATCATCGGGTGCTACATTAGCGCGTGTGGCCTACCATAGTTTCTGTAGTCTACGCTGTGAAATGACATTTGGTGTGCGATCTACATTTCATAGGATGAATTATTTTTTTACCTGTGTTTAAAGTTTTTCAATAGTGTAACTGATCTGAGCTCGATGGGAGACGATCTTGCGAATAGAAACACCATTAATTTATATTTATAATACGTACGTGTATTGGATTTTACAAGTATAATGCGTACATATATTGGATTTTACAAGTAGAAAATAAACGGAATAGTACAATTTTTTTAAAATGTAAACGTCGTTTCCTTTGATAAAATTTAATCCAGTCGGCGTGGGTGGTTGAAGCCCTCCCCCCCACCACACACACACGCACAAACAAACACGCGCGCAGGCGTACTTATTTTTTCAAAAGTAATTTCGGCAAAACTAGCTTTTCGACAGATGGCACTCCGTAAAGTTGCATCTATTTGAACAGATTTCGCAAAAAAAAGGTTTGGGTATTAATTCAAGTGAGCGAGCCATTTCGAAGATTTTATCCGTGTTTTTCCAGCGCAATTCTCTTTAAGCGTTTACGTAGGTGAATTTATTGGCCCAGTAACACATACATAAGCATCTCTCTCTCTCTCTCTCTCTCTCTATTTATATATATATATATATATATATATATATATATATATATATATATATATATAAATGAGAGAAAAAAACAGATGGAATAAAATTCCACTGTTCGTAGCATTTACTTTTTAAAAAGTGGTCAATACAGAACAAAATATTATTATTATTATTTTCTGCAATCATTAATGAAGGTCTGTCTATGTTCCAGCTTATCATGACATAAATAAATAACTCACCCACCTCCACACTCTGAGCTTACTTTTCTATTTAGCGTAGATCTGACATTTAATTGGTTAATCAAGACACACCCACAAGTCTATTTTTAATTCTGACCTTATGTTCCCTCCCTTTACCTTTCCGAAAAGATGTAACACTTTGCTTTTGAAATTTAAAAAAAAATCATTTAATCACCAGTTACTTACCATCGACTGAAGAAGTACAGTCATAATATTGAAACATAAAAGCTTTTGTGTAGCTATTTCAAAATATTTTTTATTATAATCTCTTATAATAAAAAATAATATATATATATATATATATATATATATATATATATATATATATATATATATATGCTCCTGAAAAATTTATTTTGGTTGAGCTCTCTTGGGAGGAAGTGTTGGTTTGTAAACAGTGACTATTACGGCTAATAATGCAAGACTCTTCGGTAAATCGAATCGAGTTCTCTCAGTCACTGTGTGTTTATTTAAAAATAAATACGCTTAAATTCATCTTCATTCTCTACCGTGCACCAACGGCTTAGTGGCAGAATCCCCGACTAACGCCAGTTCAGATGGGTTTCGAATCCATTACATTCACTTACGTGTTAACCCTTTGGGAAAGGTATGAATCCTCTTCATATCCCCCCAGCTATGGGTAAAATAGCAGGACAGACTGGGTTCTATAGCCTTTGATGGCAACTGGTCTACTGCAGAAAAAATGGCAATCTACTGCGGGAAAAATCTGTCTCGTCAGTCATGTATTGAAATATACATGATCGCCTAAGCGTGTATCACGCATGGCACATAACTGAATCTAGAAAGTTGATAATTTTGCTCCTGAGAAATGGCAAACTACTGCGAGAAAATATCTACCTCGTCAGTCATGTATCGAAAGATACATGATTGCTTAAGGGTGTGTCACGCATGGCACATAACTGACTGAATATTCAGTTGTGCCTAGTCAAAAAACACTGCCCGGGACCCCCAGTCAGGCTTGGGCTCCCCACCCCCCGGGTTGGGGAGTTTGGGGAGTAGTAGGCACCGGCCCTGCTTAGAATTTTGAGTGCCAGTGTCATAAGCTATCTACTTTTTCCTAAGGAATTTGTTGGTGGTTTTAATGAGAAATGATTTTTCTTCAAGAATAAGCAGCCACGATGGTTCCAACTCGTGTCCATAAAAAAATAAGGGCGTTCCCCTTAACAAAGAAATAGATGCGTACTTTCCGGGAAATTGATATTTCCAGAAGTAGAGATAACTTGAATTTAAAACTTCTTTTTAAGAATGTTCCCGAACGTCATTCAAATGTTCTACAAACAACTTCTTCGTGTTTCCTATAAAGTTTTCAACATCCTTTCCCCTCATAATAAGCGAAATTTAATGTTCGTCCTTGAGTTTTTGGAGCCATAGAAAAGTCAGTCATCCGTCAGGTGACAAGATCTATAACCCATTAGGATCGTAAGGGGGGGGGCAGTGATGTGTCTCGGAAAAGTTAACCTGATGGAGTCCACCCCTTTTCAGCTGGTTTTGAATTCAGGATTTTCTTCTTCTCAACTGGTTACCATTCAAGGCAAAAGAGCACAATCTGCTTTATTATTTAACCCATAGGTGGAGAAAGGTGGAGTTTTTATTTATTAATCTGACAGATTTTATTATTTAAATGTTATTTTAATGGATACCCTTAGTATAATCATTTATTTTCGTCTGCGGGCCTGAATATTCGTGAAATCTTATAAAAGATAATTATGCGCTCTCCAACAGGATTCGAACCTGCATCCCCCTTGACAGGAGAAACAGTCGTTATATCCGACTTCATTTAGACCAACTCAGTCATGGAGCACATCGCCGATCAAGCAAAGTTTTATAAGGCACTATTCAACTTTGCTTGATCGACGATTCATGATTGACTCGGCATAGCTAGGGAGAGAAGCGATGGATTCATACCTTTCCTAAGAGTATTTGCGCGTGACTTAATACAACGACGAACCCAATGGGAATTGGAACTCGGCTCTCCGATTAACAATTCCGAACCATTATCAATTACACCACCCGCACATCCTAGCTTACAGCAACCGGTATTCCCAAGTGGTTTCCCCGTATAAGGAAAAGGTTGACTGGCGGTTGCAGTTGTCCAAACTTCCCAGATACCTTCAACTATTTATATCAAGTTTTCTCAACGTCAGTCAAATGGTCCTCTTGGGGGGCCATGTGATATTTTCAAGGACCCCAAAACCAAGTTTGAAAATGGAAGGGCACGAGGGGGCACAAAATTTAGAACGCACAAAATGTATATAGTGATTTTCCAAGCGTAGCTTAGATGTGACACAAGGCCGAAAGTAGGGGGCACCCAGTGAGGATCGAATTCACTACTCAGTAGTAAATGTTCTAGCAAGCTTGCTAACCCTTACACCGCCTCGAGGTGCCTCGCACAAAATGTATATATGGAGTATTTTGTAATTAATTATTATTCAAAATAAAATATTAAATTTATTATTGTTAAATATTGAATTAATTTAAAGCTATTTTGTTAAAAAATATTTATTTATTGTATTTTTTCATCTGATCCATGCAAAATGGCGAAATAGCAAATATATCCACTAAGCTGCTTCATGATGACCTAGCATTGTATGTTGATCTTTTGAAACAGTTGCATAATATGAAAACTCGTTTCTCTGATCAACTCCAAATGACAGTGCCGCACTGGTTTGTGGATCCCTTCATTGCTGATACATCTGAAGTTGATATCACCCTACAAGATCGTTTCATTGAACTTCAAAATAACACAGCAGCTCAAGCGAGGTTCAAGCATGGAGGACACCAGTAGGTGTGGAGGAATGAAGACATTCATAAGAATTACCCACAACTCTGGAAAGATGTTAAGTTCTGTTACTCGCTTTTCTCACATCTTATTTTGGTTGACTCTGGTTTCAGTCGGATGATGCATCTGCTGTCAAAGACTCGAAATTGCCTTGACGTAGAAAAAAATGGGGATTTATATCTCTCTCCGAAGGTTTTCAAGCCAAACATTGACAATTTGGCAGCCGTGCACCGGTCACAGGGACCCCATTGAAATAGAGCTGATGGTACATGTATTTTTTGTTTTGTAAATAAATGAGTTTATTCAAATAAAATATTTATCCAAATAATATTGTTCTTTGATTTACAACTGAAGTTAGTGTTTTGATGACTTAGTACTATCTAAATTACAACCTTTAATATTCCTACTTCTCTAGATGTATTAAGTCGAGAGATGGAGCGGGAGGGAGATGAGTGGAATAACAACTCAAGTTGGGTCCATAAAGATCTCGCATTGGATTGAAAGGGGCTATGACCAGAATAAGGTTGAGAAACATTGATTTAAATGAAGGTAGTTGATCGACTGAGTTCAAAAAGTGTCATAGAGAACAGGTCTTTAACTGATTGAGACAACAAAGTCATCTGGTAGGGAGAATGTTGGTTTACAAACGGCGAGACCAGTTCGATCTTTCTTTAGTAATAAAAGGACAGTGGATAAAGGCGTTAGTTAGATCCAATGACATGACCTAAAAAGTGTGAGTTCAATACCTAGTTAAGGCAGTGGAGAACTTGGTGAGGGGAATTAACAGGAGATAACTGATAACTGACATCCATCAAACATGGCACGTGGAACTAGAACAGTCTACCCCAGTGAGCGAAATAAAGGGTTCAGTTCGACATTCCAACCATCTAAAGAAGGCCGGAGCGTATAACGGCCGAAACGTTGTAATAAATATGGCGACAAAGATGAGGACAATAGTCCGAATAATGTAAATAGTGTACCTAATAACTTATCTCAGAAATATAGACAGATAAATCTATGCTAAGTAAATACCTCCTCTTAATTTCCCTCTGAAAGTTCTCCACTGCCTTAGCCGGGTATTGAACTCACACTCTTTGGGTCTAACTAATGCCTTTATCCACTGTGCCACCTGTGTATGAATTTCTGTGTATTATAAAGCTAATGTCTTCAGCAATCATTTTTTACCAGAGCTCATATTGCAATTTTTGTTATTATCGCTTTTCTCTGGCACTCCTTATTACTGGTTCGCATATTGTATTCATTTCTATGCTTGGTCGGCTCAGGAGATTTTTGTGGCCTAGCATATGTGCTGATTTCTTAAGTTTACAAATTTTCCAATGGTGTTCTTTGTCTATGACCTCAACCTGATCTCACAGAGGGCGGTGATCTCCCTTCTGCCATAAAACTAGATCGTCAGTCAACCTTTGACACCAGCCATAGAAAACAACTCGATTAGCATCACGTGATGAACGGCATTTGTATTTTATAAAGATTAGAGTTTGTTTTTGTTGGGTTTTTTTTTTTTTTTTTTTTTGGTTTTTTTGTTTTCTGGTTTTTTTTTACAATGCTATTAGATTCTGGCATCCAGTGTCAATGTAACTCACTTACAATGGCTTGCGAGATTTATTACCTGGTTATCGATCCAAGGCAGGCCGCATCCTAAATAAAATTTATCTTTTAATGTCTTTCTGAGGTAAATAAAACAATATTTGATTTTGTTTTTTATTTATTTATTCATTTATTTTGATTTACACTCGTTGGCTTCGTATCCCAGCAACCCACGGTAAAGAAAAGTGTCGCCAAAGATCTGCTCCGTGATTAACATCTTTGTTAGTCGTTCTATGTTCCCAGGCTCTTCTTCCATCGCGACGGCCTCTTTAAATCCTTCTGCAAGAACACTAAACGTAATTTAAGTATCGTAAGAATCTCATTAATTTTCTTGAATTCTTTTTACTCGCGGACAGGATCAAGAGAATTGCGACCACAGATTGAACCACATCTGAAGTGTCCACACCCCCATGGCGTCAGTAGACTAAACTAAACTAAAAAAAAAATTGTTTAATCATCTTGAGTCAATCTCAAGTCATAGTACAACAACGGAGAGTAGGTTAAGAAAAAAAATGGAACTTCATAAAAATTAAGGAAAAAAAAACATTTGGTCTTTTGTAATGAAAGACGATATATTTTTTTGTGCGTAAGCATCCCACTAAACTCCGGTGTAACTAGGTCGCATAGAACCTGTTTTCTATAATTATGCGATTTAATTCATACTCTTATTCTTTATGGCCAAAAACATCAAAGACACGCGCAGTCATCTGTTTTATGACGATTTCCTTATTCTTTGGCCGCTTTCTCTTATTCCCCAGAAAGCGTTTAAATATTTTAAATGGGCGTCTACACAGATTCCGGCATATTTTTATAGAGAGAAAGCTTCCGTTTAATTGGAACAAATATGAATAAAAAGTAGACAAGACTAATTGACGGCTTCCCCGTTTCTATAAAACATAAAGACAAGGCACATATTTACACCTTCAGATTTAATATGAAATTTTATAAAGCACAGATGAAAAAAAAAAAACATGATTACAATTCCACTGAAGCTGGTTAGAGTATGTGTGGGTGGTTTAGGGGTTATCGACAGAGAAGGTGAAGTCATCGAATCGAGTTTGAATTGCGTTTGATTCTGTTTCGGTTACTTTGCGAAAATTCACTTGCAAGGGGTACGAATCTGTTCTTTCTTAGGCTATGGGTTAAATAGCAGCTCAGATTAAACTCTCTTGCCTTGAGTGTCAACCAGTCTAGGAGAAAGATAATTGAATTAAAAACCAGCCTGAATGAGGACGGAAGGTACACTGTCTGCTGTTACACCAGCAGCAGCGTGTGTGGTATAACAACGGCCCTGAATACGTTAGGATGCTGCTATCTACGTTACCATATCCATGTGCTAATGGGTAGTAAATATTCTTATAAAATTATTCAAAGATTTTAGCCATCTTTTGATACAGTAATACTTACACCGGTACACCATAATGGAGTGTTTTCTTGTTGCCCACTCCACGATTTTGAATTCAGAGTTTTCCGTCTCTGAGACTGGTTTCCACCCAAGGCTAGATGGCTCAATGTGTCCTGTTATTTAACTCATAGTGTGGGGGGGGGGATAAATACATGCCTTTTCCAAAGGCATTAGTGCCAGAGTAAAGACAATCAACTGAATTTGAACTTGGCACGCTGATATTACTTTTCACGCCAACATTTGTTGCACCACCCGCACTACAAACAAAGGTTATTAATTCAGAAAAGAAAAGGATCCATTCGGCATGGGAGATTTTCAAATCATTCCCTGGTGACTTCATTTGGCGCCATACGGGATGCACGCTTGGGTGGTTTTTTTTCGATTTAAGATTGACTTGGCAGAGGAATTCCCGCAGTAGACTGCCGTTTCTTTCTCCAGTAGACTGGTTGCTAATCAAGGCTATAGGACCTAGTCTGCCCTGTCATTAACACATAGCTGAAAGGAGAAAAGATAGATTGATACCTTTCCCAGCGGTATTTGAGCGTGCCCTCGTTTCTAATTCAGACTTCTCACATGAAAACCATTTGAATAGATTTTGGGACATTTTGGCGCGAAAAGGAAGAAAAACGTCCGGAAAATAATTTATGAAATAAGTTTGTATCTTCAAAGCAATGTAGTCGAATGTTCCACAGAAGTTAGCAAATTTGATAATATTAAAGACAGAAAGAGAAAAGACTTTCGAGTCTCGTATTGGCAAATCCATCACAAGAAAATATTCAGGAATTATTTTCACTATTCACTCAAGATTCTTGAAGGAAAATGAAAGCAACTCTTGTCATTTTACATTACCATATCTGAATTTAATTGTTCTTGTTGGAATTGCTATGAGTTTGAATTTAGTATCAGAAGGTTTTTATATTAAGATGGTTAGTTTACGGGCATGTTCACTATATTAATCCGCAACAATATAGAATATAGACATTCAAAAAACGAATCAATCACAAGGCAATTGAGTAAGAAACACCGATTATGAGATTTCAATAAAACAACATGCATTTATCTACAATTAATATACAATTTGAAAACTTGTAGTTTGATAATGCAAGAAATTGACCATTGATAAATTGGGTTTCTTATTGATTTACAGTTCAAAATTGTTCAAGTGTTTAAGAACTGGTCAAACAGAGTAAAATGGAAAATATTATTTATACAGAAATTTGTGTAGTTTGTATGCGTGACTAAAGTAGTAGTTTGTATGCATGAACAAAGTAGGGTTTAATTGTCTAAATTCTCCAGAGTTATTTATCTTGGATTGTTCTGTGTTTGTCTAAAATACAATTTCTATTTTAGTAGTGTGTAAGAACACTTTTTTCTTAAAAGTTGTAAATGAGATGTGAGAGGAGATTATGTTGATGTTTGAGTCAGCAGTTGACGCGCGAAAAGTATCTTAAGTCAAAATAGTGACACGCATGAATTTGTGTGGCATCTCTCTGAAATTTATTGACTGACTGGTGAATTGGGTCGAGATGGTCCTTTTTATTTGTTTCTGGAAACCAAAATAGGCTCCAGCGAACCGGGCGCGAAAAGTTTTTCGACAATTGTTACATATCTCGATCAATAGAAAGTCGAGATTTGCAATGCGAGGTGTTGGTCGGTTAAAACTGATTCTGATGAAAGATTGTATTTTATCTCGGAGGTAAGTATGAAATATGGACGATTCTATATTCTAGTTGTTTCGATGTACGACCTTTACACTTTCTAATATTACTGACACATCTGGTTTGATGCTCCTGCTATATATTTGGAAATTCTTGATAAAATACAAAGAATTTTCAATGCTATTGGTCTTGGCCTGGCATATTGGCTTCAGTGACTTTCCTATCGTTGTAATGTAGCTTCCTTGTGCTGTTCTATAAATACTTTCATGATCATTGTTCTGATGAAGGTACTTAGACTTTATGAATTTAAGCACAGAACTTGAATTATTTACATTATTTGGACTGTTATCCTCATTCTCTTTTACCTATTCACAACGTTTCAGCCGTTGTACGATCCGGCCTTCTTCAGGAGACTGGGATTTCAAACCGAATCCTTTATTTCGTCCACCGGAGTAGATTGTTCTAGTTCCAACGTGCCACGGCTCTTCCGGACGAAATAAAGTGTTCGGTTTGAAACTCCAGTCAACTGAAGAAAGCTGGAGCGTACAACGGCCGAAACGTTCTGAATATGGCAATGAAGATGAGGATAACAGTCCGAATAATGTAAATAATGCAAGTAATCATAATACCTCATCTCAGAGATATAGACATATATAGAGAGACATAGACATAAAGGCCGGAGCGTACAACGGCAAGAAACGTTATGAATATGGCAATGAAGATGAGGATAACAGTTCGAATAATGTAAATAATGCAAGTAATCATAATACCTCATCTCAGAGATATAGACAGATATATAGAGAGACATAGACATAAAGGCCGGAGCGTACAACGGCCGAAACGTTGTGAATATGGCAATGAAGATGAGGATAACAGTTCGAATAATGTAAATAATGCAAGTAATCATAATACCTCATCTCAGAGATATAGACAGATATATAGAGAGACATAGACATAAAGGCCGGAGCGTACAACGGCCGAAACGTTGTGAATATGGCAATGAAGATGAGGATAACAGTTCGAATAATGTAAATAATGCAAGTAATCATAATACCACATCTAAGAGATATAGACAGATATATAGAGAGACATAGACATAAAGGCCGGAGCGTACAACGGCCGAAACGTTGTGAATATGGCAATGAAGATGAGGATAACAGTCCGAATAATGTAAATAATGCAAGTAATCATGATACCTCATCTCAGTGATATAGACAGATATTTAAGCACAGTAATAGCTTAGTGGAAAGGTCTCACGATTTTACAGTTGAAATGGCTAGATAGGCCCGTAAGTTCTATGCTAATAGTTTCTTCTATTGCATTTGCCACTTGTGGAACTCTCTGCTTCTTGCTGCCCAGTCAAAAATTCAAATGCAATGTCAATCGTTATCTTCTCTTTGTTTTTTTTTATTAATTCATCTTCTTTTATTGTCCTCTCTCCTTAAAAATGTAGTTTTTTTTTCTCATAATCAGTAACACCATACGTCTTAGAGGCGTTATTGCCTTGCTTGGTACGAAATGATTAAAAGCAAAGAGAACATGAACGAACGAGATAACAGTTTCTCGAACGACACCCGAGTGTCTAAACGATTTTAAGTCTTTCTTTCTTTCTTTCTTTCTTTCTTTCTTTCGCACTCATTCATTATTCATTCATTCCTTCCTCTCTTTCTTTCTTCTTTTTTTCTTGCTCTTTTTCTTTCTTTCTCTCTTTCTTTCTAAATATTTCTATACAATTTATTTATTGATTTATTAACATTTTCTCAATCTTTATTTTACACTTTTTTTCCTTTTTACTTGTTTTTTAAATCTCTCCTACTTTATTTATTCATTAATATTTCTCCTCAATTTTATTCTTTCTTTCCGTCTTACTTTCCTTCTTCTTATTTATTTCTTTCCTTCCTTATTTCTTTCTTTCTTTCTCTTCTTTCTTTCTTTCTTTCTTTCCTTCCTTCCTTCCATCTTTCTTTCATTCATTCCTTATTTATTCCTTTTTTCTTTCCTTATTTCTTTCCATCCTTATTTCTTTCCTTCTTTCCTTCTTTCTTTCTTTCTTTTTTCTTTCTTCCTCATTTCTTTCTTTCTTTCTTTCCTTCTTTCATTCCTTCTTTCTTTCTTTCTTTCTTTCCTTATTGTTTCTATTCTTATTTCTTTCTTTGCTTTTTTCTTTCTTTCTTTCTTTCCTTCTTTCTTTCTTTCGTCGTGTCTTTCTTTCTTTCCTTCCATATTTCTTTCCTTCCTTCTTTCTTTCTTTTCTTATTTCTTTCTTTCTTTCCTTCCTTCTTTCCTTCATTAATTCCTTATTTCTTTCTTTTTTCTTTCCTTATTTCTTTCCTTCTTTTCTTCTTTCTTTCTTTCCTTTTTCCCGCCTTTCTCATTTCTTTCTTTCTTTCTTTCTTTCTTTCTTTCTTTCTTTATTTCTTTCTTTTATTATTTCTTTCTTTCTCTCCTTCTTTCATTCTTTCTTTCTGTCTAGTCGGATATGTATTCATATTTTATGTGTAAATTTATATTTAAGATACTTGTAAAATCCTTATCCGTAAATATAGAAATATATTTGATTGTAATGAGATTTTAGTTGTCAACACCCATGGAATTTCCATGAATTCGGATCATTGTTTCATTATTTCACACACCTTTCAAATAATTTCTATTTTTACCGTAAAAGAAATTAAAAAGATGAGGATCCCCGTTAAAAGAAACCTGTGTCTCTGCCCTAAATCAGTGTTGTCCTATTTTACGTTAGCCACCAGATTAAGAAACAATGGATTTTTATTTGTCTGTAATGTCATTAAAATAAGTTATCTCCCTTGCACCAGCGATGAAATTGCATTCTCACGTGTAAAACCTTCTAATTATAATGAAGACTTAAAATATCCCGTTACTTTTTTACAAGTTCATTGACTGCTACTCAAGGAACCCTCCTAACTCCCGTCAGCAAATGAATCTCGTTTTTGTCCGGTTTAACGTACCATATTTTCTTAAGTATTTCTTGGTGTATGGCCATAAAATCAAAAGGTTTAAACGGACGCAAAACACGAGAAACAGCAACACTTAGCCTTAAGAATCGCCCTAATGAGTGTCGATTGACTCTCCGATATCTGGAGTAGGGGATAGAAGATAGAAGCGTGTGTGTTTGTCTTCTCCCTTATTTTAAAAAGGCGCCCTCTAGTGGAGCATGTCATCCATCATTTTAATATAAACGACCGGATGAATGCGATAACGCCCAGTCAATATATTCATAGAATCTGGGAAACAATCTTAACTGCTCATTCTATTAATCGACATTGTTGTGAAATGAAACATTAATCATATCAATGTCAGTTTTCTTCTTTCTTTTATTGCTTTCGATTGATCAATGACAAAATAATGCCTTTGTAGTTTTAAGTAGGTACCTCAACTGAATTTTCGGTGCCTAATGTTCAAAATGAGTTTTTAAAGATGGAAACACATTCTTGAAGCTTTCTTTTTAGTTTAATTGAAAGCTAAATGATTAAATTTACTATTTCCAATAAGCAAAATACTCTGGTGCATTTCAAATAGAAATTTTATTGATTGGAACCTCATCGGACATTTTTGACACATTTGTAAACAAAAGTTAATTCTCCGTTTTAAAAATCTTCTAAAAATAAAATATACTTTTCTTAAACTTTATTTGAGGACTTTTAACTGATTTAAAGTTTAATTAATCTGATTTGAAAAAATATTATTTATTTTAAGTATAAAATAACAGAGAAATGGATTTTTATAACAAACATTAGCAGTGATTACGCGTTTGTCACCGTCGCTTGTCACTTGGAGATCACTTAACAAGTGTTGACAAATGTGTCAGCACCTTTATTGTTGTTCTACAGAGATTTTATCTGTTCTTTGTTTTTGGGGGGATTTTCTTTGATTTTTTTTTTTTTTTACAACGAAGTTCACCCTTTAAAAGGCCCGGTTAGAGGGTTATGGTTGAAGGCCATTTTTGCGTACAACGAGGAAGATGACCTTGATTAGCCTTGAACAGGTTAAGATTGTAGTGATCGCGGAAACATCCTGTTGAGGGTCGGTTGCACAGGGCAGTGTTTCAAAGGAAGAAGCTGTTCGAGTGGAATTTACTCCTCGACGATGGAATACGGGGGGAATGTGGCTGGTTTGCTACGATGTAAGTGGCATAGCGTTTTCTTTCTGCGAAGGTTTGCCTCAGCGGGACCAGGGAATGTAGTTCGTCCGAGCACCTTCTGTGGAAGTAGCGGTAGAGTAGCCAGAGGCTTGTCACATCCTACCTGTGGAAGAGAAATTAAAGGGTGGAGAATAATTCGTCACCCACAAAGGCACCGAGACGCTTTTGAGCTATCAAGGCTGGAGAGTGAGATCTTGGCAGCTTCCGCCCAAATATTACAACAGTACTCCATTTTTGGCCTGATCTGGCCCTTGAAAATGTAAAGGATAGCAGGGTGGGTCAGCTGTACAGAGAGCCGACTATTTTAACTGTAACCTTAGAAATGGATCGTATGTAGGAGTTCCACTTGAGGTTCGGTGTGAGTTTGAGGCCTAACAGTCTTTCAAGGTACGGTGCTTGCCCGAGAAGACCTCTGTTCATCAAGATTGGTGGTAGTTCGGGCTCCGATCAATGATGATGGAATGTAACTAGCAATATCTTCAAGGCATTGAATTTAACCAGACAGTTCCTATCCCATTGGTTAGAGATTTTCAAGATCGAAAGAGAGATTTAGTCTTTGACCCTCGAGAGTTTTAGAGGCGTGTCCGTATATAGTCGTATCATCGCCATAGATGTTTACAAATGATCTGAGTATATTCATCATTTTAGATCAAAAACAGGGTTAGCCAGAGAAGTAACGCATGGGGGACGCTTGCATTTTGTGCTACGGAGGACTGGCCATTGAGAGCTACCTTCAGGGACCTACTTGTTAGAAATTTTATGATCGAGAAGACCCTTCCAGTGATTTTATAACTGGAGAGCTTGTGTAGTAAGCTTTGTGTCACACACTGTCAAAGGCCTTTGAGATATCAAGTGCTATGCTCCTCGAAATGTGTCGTCAAGAGCTTCATTGATTCTGTGAGTGATGGTAGTTTGGACGTCGGCATTTGATCGACCGAAATCCATAATTCTTGTTGCTGAAGAGTTGGTTCTTTTCTAAGTGCTAAACGCCTTTCTTATCGATTAGGGTCTCAAAGAGCTTGCTGCTGATACTGAGGAGACTGGTGGGTCTGTACTGGGAGGGGAAAGATCGCTCGCCAGCATTCTTGAAAACTTGGCATACGCTTGGCACTTTTCACGGGTTTGGAAGGGATTTCTCCTTCAAGCAGCAGTTGAATAATTGCTAGAATTGGGGATAATTCCGGCTTCTTACGCTCCTAAGGACAATCACCGAAAATTTCGTCTGGACCAGTGGCATTCTTAAGGCCTTTGATGTCTCGAGACCTCACGGGCTGTGACGGTAATATTACTGAGAATGTGTTCAGTGAGACGTAGAGACTTGGAGAGTGGATGATATTTGTCATTTAACGTTGAATTAGAGGCAAAAATGGAGGCGAAGAGGTTCGTCTTATCAGTCGAGGAAGATATCACCTCGGGTCCATTTATAATTGTGGCAGCAACCGTTTTGCTTCTATTTATAGTCGGTGATCTTCCAGAATTCTTAGGATCCAATTTATTTTCAACATTGTTCTGGACCGCGCGTCCGCAATTGCACTTGGCGTTTTCTGGGTCTTTTTTGAAGCGATTGCGGGCAGTCCTGAATTCTGTGAGGGCCAAACTACTTCGCTTCTTGAGATAGATATTGAAGTAGGGGTTTCGGTGTGTTATGGCTACAGCACATTCGGTGGTAGACTAGGGTTGACTGTTTTTTGCTGGAATTTCATTTGGAGAATATAAAACTCTCCATTCCAGAAAGTATCCAATCAGTGATAAGGTCATCAGTTTTTGAGGCAGCATGCTGGAAAAAGATTACGAGGGGAGCTCCTATCATGTAAGATCAAAAGATGTCTCAATCTACCTTCGCAAAGCGAAAATCGTTCTCTGGAACGGTACATCAGGGAATGCATTAAGTTTGGCATAAATCTGGACACTGATTAGAGAATGGGGTGACGTGCCTAGTGGAGGGAAAACTTTTGATGGGCATTTTTCAGGGCAGAAAGTTAGGAAGAGATCGAGGAGGTTTGCCTGATGTACTGTCGTGTTTGGTATCTGGGTAAGTTCTCTGAATACCAGAGTTAGCTCATAGGTGATGGAGAATTGTCTGCAATATTTGCCTTCAATACCGGTTTTGTTGAAGATATTCGGTCGTGAGGACGGTAAAGAGCCAAGACGAATGTGGGGCTATGGTTAAGTGTCGCGTGGAAGCACATATACATGAGATCGGGTGCCTCATTTTTTGCGTCCCCGACACAGGGAAACTCTTTATTGATGTGGGCGCGGAGTCTGTATCCGTGGCGATTTAGGTGGTCATGTTTAGCTACGAGAACAACTTTAGTGCGCATCAGGCGTTGATATCAGTTTCAAAAAGTAGCAGAAGGTCTGGTTTAGATGGAAGATGATGTTCCACTTCTGGCATGTTGGCACGTAGACTCCTCACACTGGTGTAGATTATGGATCTGATGGAGGGATTATGGATCGGGGGGTTATACATCGGGGGAGGGGTTATGGATCTGAAGGAGGGATTATGGATCGGGGAGGATAATGGATCGGGGGAGGGATTATTGATCTGAAGGAGGGATAATAGATCGGGGCATTATACATAGTGGAAGGTTATGGGTATGAGGGAGGGATTATGGATCGGGGGGTTATAGATCGGGGAAGGGATTATGGATCTGAAGGAAGGATTATGGATAGGGGGAGGGATTATGGGAAAAGTTGGGTATTATGGATCGGGGAATTATAGATAGTGGTTGGATTATAAATCAGGGGCAGGGATTATGGATCTGATGGCGGGATTATGGATCGGGGGATTATAGATCAGGAGAGGGATTATGGATCGGGAGATTATAGATCGGGGAGGGATTATGGATCTGAAGGAGGGAATAAGGATCTGAGGGAGGGATTCTGGATCGAGGGATTATAGATAGGAGGATGGATTATAAATCGGCGGAGGGATTATGGATTGTGGATATGGATTATGGGGGATTATATATTGGGGAGGATTATGGATCTGAGGGAGGGATTATGGATCGGGAGATTATAGATCGGGGGAGGGATTATGGATCTGAGCTAGGGATTATGGATTGGGGAGGGATTATGGATCGGGTGATTATAGATAGGGGAGGGATTATTGATCTGAGGGAGGGATTATGGATCGGGGGAGGGATTATTGAACTGAGGCAGAGATTATCGATCGAGGAGGGATTATTCATCGGAGCATTATAGAAAGGATTATGGATCTGAGGGAGGGATTATTGATCGGGAGATTATAGATCGGGGTAGGGATTATGGATTGGGGAGGAATTATGGATCTGAGGGAGGGATTATCGGTCGTGGAGGGATTATGGATCTGAGGGAGGGATTATGGATCGGGGGATTATAGATAGATGGAGGAATTATAAATTGGGGGAGGGATTATGGATCGGGTGGAATTATGGACGGTGTAGGTGAAACAACTATACAGTTTTTTGGTTTTAAAGTTTTAACTTTGTAAAAACATAATTTAAGAAAATCGAGAATGAACGCTTTTTTTTTAATTTCTTCCAAAAATCAAATCTTAGGAAGGAAATAAATAAAGCCATTTCGAATTTATGATCATCAATAATTCTCAACATTAACTCTAAACAAAAGAACTGAAGAGGGACTAATTTCGTCCTTCCCCTATACTTCCCTTCATACCCCGCGATCATGGCTCTCCACAATTTCCTATATTCTGTGGCTCATAATAAATTTTGCTTTTTTGTTATCTCTCCTAAACTCTTTTCTGTAACCCATTTACTCAAGCTCACTGGGTTATGCGTTGATTTCCTCTGTCCGTCTTGCCTTCAATCTGTCCTGTGAGTATCTGATTTTCCAAGCCCTCTTTCCTCGTGATGTGCCCTAGATATTTCAACTGTCTTTTCCTGATATTAAGTGTAAGTGACTTATGATATCGTAAAGGCAGATGACATCAGACAAATTAACATTTGAACAAAAACGTCCGTCTTATTTTCAATTAGTTTGTCACGACGTCAACCACAACGACACATCTGTATGAATAAAGGCACTTGAAAGAAAAACTCTGCGGAATTTCAAGTGGCTGTTCTTCAGTCTTCAGTGTCGAAACAAAAGGGAAATGAGAAATATTCTTGGAATGATGCAAAAAGATGGAGTAAAACTGAACCTCAAAATATTTTTTAAAATCAACACCATATTTATGTATTTATTGTTTTAGTTTCAAATCATTGTCATTGGAAAGAAAGGATTGTGTTTAAGATGTTTGAAATCACCAAAACATTGGTTGCCTCCGCCGCGGGGGGGGGGACGATTAGCTACGTTTTGCGTCATATTTAATTAGATGGACATTTTCTTTGTTGGATACAGGCGTGGCCGGAAGAAGGCGAACTAGCCTCGAAACGTGTAAAATGTTAAAAAGAGATATTTCAAGTAAAAAGTCACAAACTCTTCAAGGAAACGTGTATCTCTCTTATCTCTTCTGTGTTGCTGAGAAAACCAGCAGAATGAGAAAGAAAGTCTCTTTTTTTTGTGACCGAGTGATCAGAAAAATTCAAATTCTGAACATGAGACCCGGGTTCGAATCTCACCATGGTCGATTTGTCAGCAAGGAGACTTCCTGGTGTTATAGGACTTGAGGGGGTCGATCCCAACATGCGGCACATTTGGAAAGTGCCTGAAAACCATACCACGGGTTGACCAAAGCCTTGTGAGTGAAATTGGATAGACAGAACCCTTGGGGGACGTCAATAGCACGAAGTCACAAGTCATCGTGGCCGAGGGTTTGAGCGTGCTGGTCTTGTTCAAATAGTTGATCAGGCTAGATAATACGCTCTTTCCCAGAAACTGTAACTAAAGTCAGCTCAGCATAGTTGCAGTATAAACCACAGGTGGGTATTCAACAAACACAAAATGTGCCTGAGCAAGCGTCTGCAATAGGGATTGCAAACGCTTGCCCTAGTAGACGGGTATCCTTGAATACAAGTGGCCAACTATACTTTTACTGAGTTATCACCCTTGCACCAGCGATTTATTTATATTCCCACATGTAAAACCATAATTATAGTGAGGTCTTTTAAAAAAATCCCGTTATAAACTGGAAACCAAAACCTGAACAGAACAAGGGATAAACCTATACTCCTGTCCAAAAGACCGGGGAAGAGTGTGAACCTATCTACCCCCCCCCATTGAAAGAAAAAAAGTTAAGGTGTTAAGTAAAGAGTTGAAGTAGAATTTAGAAGGATCCGGAAACCTAAGCCTATACAGGAAACAAGGGATAAACTTCTACTTCTATTCAAAGGACTGGGGAGGGGTGTTGTTGAGGGGTTCTCCCCTTTTTACACAAATAGACTCACCCAGTATATACATATACTACTGCTACGTGAAGACGAGAGCAACCGAGGGTGAAGGTAACAGACAGACAGACAGACAGACAGAACGAACGTAGCGAGCAAGAGTCACAGTGAGCGAGCACGTAGACTCGGTAAGAAGTCATATAGCGATACTTCAATACCAAAGACTGTATAGATATTTTGCTACTAACCCGTATTCCTGGAACTACTAACCTGCATTACCAGTTTGTATTATTACATTAATTTTGTTATTTATTGGTACCGGATTTCATCCCGGAATCCACAACAGGTGTGAACCAGTAAGATCCATGGTCATCCACGTCCAAAAGGAGTGAGATACAAAGGAAAAAACGATGAACAATTTATTAAATTCTACAGTATCTGGTCATTTTCTATTAAAACTTGATCTATACTGCGTGCCAAATTATTATCGAGATAAATTTTTTTCTAATATTTCAAAAACCCTCCAATCAGTTCACACAAAATTTTCACACGACGTTGGCAATACTGACCTGCGCAATCATTGAATTTTTCGTACTGATCTGCGCAATGTAAGCAAACTGGCGCCATATTTGTTATCAGCACGGTGATTTGAGAGTGCCAAATTATTAGAAAGGTTTAGTAAAATTCCCAGAATTGAGAAAAAAAACGTTTATTAATGTTGCATGGGAATGTTTATGGTCAAAAGAACCTAATAAATAAGATAACCAAACAAATAATAACAGATACAAAAAAAGGCACAGTTATAAACAAATTAATAGGGAATGTGCTTTCCCTGTTTTGAAATTACTTGAAGTCGGCGATCCATAGAATTTGTTAATTGTAGGATGTCATCTGCTGTAATGCCACGAGATATGTCAAGAATTGCTTCCCACAATTCAGCGTTGCTCCTGAATTGTCTTCTGTTGGCGTACAGTCTTCGCTTCATGATGCGCCAATGGTTTTCGATTGGGTTCAAATCCGGAGAATTTGCTGGCCATTTTTCGAGGTTCAACGAAGCCTAAGTGTTTCAAATATTCAGTAGTCTTGTGAGCAGCATGTGAGGGAGAATTATCTTGCATAAAAACAATTGCCCTTCTGAAGGCAAGTCTTTGCCTTTTCATCCACAGTTCAAGGGGCTCCTTCATAAACGCTATGTATGCATCAGCAGTCATTTTGACGCCATCTGGTACTCTCCATGGACCCACTAATGTTTTTCCAATAATACCACCCCAGATCATTATGCCTCCGCCGCCTTGTTGGCATCTCAAACACTGATGGCGATTCTGTCCGTTCATTGCCCAGCCTTTGCACCATCTATCTGGCCCATCAAATGTTGCTCGAGTTTCGTCTGTGGACAAAACTTTAGAGAAGTCAATCTTCATATTGTCCTCGGCCCATTTCAATCGATTTTGAATGTGATTTCTCGTCAATGGAGGCTTCGATACAGGTTTGACTGTTGTTGCTATTTTCCTCAGATACCGATACCGAGTACTTTTAAACGCAGTAGGATCCCTATTGCGACTGAAAAGCTCTTGACTGGTAAGTCCAGGGTCCTTCGTGGCCTCTCGTTTAAGTCGTGACATGAGATGACGTGAAATAACCCTCGGCTTGCCTTTATCTGCCCTTTTGCGTACTTGTGTAGGGTCGGCGGTGAACTTTTTTTTTTTGATGACACCCCCCTATCATTTTAGAAATTTCTTTTGAGAGTTCTGAGTTGATAGTTTTCTTTTCAGCATCACTTAAACTGCTTTTACGACCCATCTTTTCACTAAATTCTTACACTTTTCTAATAATTTGGCACTCTCAAATCACCGTGCTGATAACAAATACGGCGCCAGTTTGTTTACATTGCGCAGACCAGTACGAAAATTTCAGTGATTGCGCAGGTCTGTGTTGCCAACATTGTGTGAAAATTTTGTGTGAATTGCTTGAAGGGTTTTTGAAATATTAGAAAAAAAATTTATCTCGATAATAATTTGGCACGCAGTGTATACCAGTGTCATATGTTTACATAGGTTGGGTTAATTAAATAAATAAATAAAAACATTTTCTATCTTTTTTGTTTTGTTTTGTTTTAATCGATATCACGCCAAGCAAGGCAATAAAGCCACTAAGACACAAGGTGGTCACAGGCTGTGGAAGAATTAGGAACATAGACATTAATGATGAACAGAAAGAGAAGACAGTAATCAGAAGGACAGTAGATAGCGATTGACATTGCATTTAAATTTTTGCAGATTAAATTTGGTTAGAAAGCATGGAGACGGAATGGAAGTACCACAAGAGAGAAATGCAGGAGAATAAACTGTTAGTATAGAATTTACGGCTGCATCTCGCCAGCTCAAATGTAAATTGATGAGATCTCGACGCCAGTCTAGTAGTGCGCTTAAATTCAACTCTTGGTACCATAGCAAAGAGTTCATTCGAACAATTACCATAAAAGTATTCATAGTAACGACATAAAGAGGCAAGCTTACGGCGGTGGGAAGGTGAATGAAATCGAGTTGCCAGATCAGGACTGATAATATTGCAGATACTTTGGATCTTATCAGGCATCTCCAAGGGCACCGGACCATATGGGGAAGCAATATTCTAACTAGAGAGATAAACAATATGAAACGATAAACACAGTTGCGTTTTAATGCTGACCGGATATCAACCTATCTTTTTCTATGTACCGTGTCTATTCAGGACGTGGGCGATCATGGCTATTCCATTACATTTATCCTTTTTTGTTTATGTTTATGTATATATATATATATATATATATATATATATATATATATATATATTTGTGGGGGTTACTACTATCCTTGCCACGCCATATTCTAACAACCATTTACCCAAGCCTATTCGGTAGGTTTCTCGATGTTTCCCACTGTCCCTTTGAGCCGTCGTTATATCCTGTGAGGGTCAAATTCTGCAAGCCGTCTTTCCTCATTATATTTCCAAGATATTTCAAGTAGTTCTCTTCGATTCTAAGTATAACTATCCTCTTGTTCTCATTTCCTTACAACCTCTTCGTTACTCACATACTCCATTCATAGCATTCTCAGCATCCTTCTGTACAACCACATCTCTGTTGCCTCAAGTCTCCTCTTCGTCTGTGGAGAAATTGTCCAGCCTTCACTGCCATAAAAGAGAACTGATATTACATAGCAGTACAAGTCTTTTATTCGTTTCTAAGGAAATTTTCTTTTCTCTTGATGGCTTGCTTAGTTTGTTTTGTTTTTTTTTATTGAAATTTGCCTTCAGATTTCGGTGCCATATTTTCTGTGGTCTGTTAAAACACTTCCCAAATATTTAAAATTCTGTACTTATTGGTTTTGTTATCTCCATTTCGTAGTTTTTGACAATCTTATATCCTGTTTTCTCTTTCTGACAATGTGTCAATGAAGTTGCGAAGAAAAGAACATCAATTCTGTCGACCCACAATTGATAGTCATTTCTGCTCAACCTGATATACGGAAGCAAAATATCAGCTATTTTTATCCCTTTGCCCACTGACATTAGCACTACTCCACCACTATCCCACACACACACGACGACCGCGCTTACCTGTACACCTTTTCTTCACCAACACATTAAATATGTATGTCTTTGTACGTATGATAATGGAATATAGCAGAATATGACCTTTCGAAGAGCCAGATCGGACGGCCGATAATGTAGTACTATTGCTTTATCTGGGCTTGATAAGATAGGAGTTCAAAGGCATCCATGCGGCCTTGTGGGTGATGAACTGTTTTCCACCTTACAACCCCTTTCCCACAGACAAGACGTTGGAAACCTCTTGCTACCCTACCACTATTTGCATGGAAAATATTCAAACCAGCCACCTTCCTTAGTTCCCCGCCCCTCAAAGTATCAATTATCACTCCAACTTTTGGTCACGTTTACTGTAGCCAGGTATTGAACTCACCACTCTTCGGGTCTAGTCACTGGATTCAACTAACTCTTTTATCCACTGGGCCATTTGAACAAATTTAAAAAATTTTTTAAGTTAAAGGGAGATAACTGATACTGAGACACCCGGAAGATGCATGGCACGTGGAACTAGAAAAATCTACGCCGGTGAACGAAATAAACGGTTCGGTTCGAAATTCCAATCACCTGAAGAAGGCAGGAGCGTACAAAGGCCGAAACGTCGTGAATATGGAAAGGAAGATGAGAACAACAGTGCGAACAATGTAAATAGTGCAAATGACCCATATGGT